>JAUTXW010001849.1:0-2500 GCA_030620095.1 Kuschelorhynchus macadamiae
CCTAAATTGTGATTTGAATAACAAAAAATACAAGTTATCGTAGGTAGCAATCACAGGGTGTATGATATTAAGTGTCCCACATATTTGAAACTTCTCGAAAAAGAAAAGCAGAAAGTTCAGTATAATTATACCTCAGACAAGTTGCAATTAGAGTGTCAAGTGAATGTTATTAATACTGAGGAGAATGAAATATTTTCAATATTGCATCAAAATATTCAGTCGCTTAGAAATAAAACTACAGACATAGAATGCTTTATCGACGGACTTGTGGTGAAACCCAGGGTTATTATTATGAGTGAGCACTGGTTAGAGAAAGATGAAGCACCATTTATAAAAATTGATGGCTACAACATTACATCCATATTTGCAAGAAGGGATATAAAGCAAATATAATATAATAAATAATATAAAGAGGTGTATGTATCTATTGTGACTGTGACTATCTATTTGAGGAAGAGATATCCATTCGCGACATGAGTGTTGAAGGTGACGTCGAACTCGCTGCAGTCTCTGAAAGAGGCTTGAAAGTTGTTATAGTGGGTTTGTATCATCGTGGTGCAGGTATTTATGAGACGTTTATTGAAACACTAGAGAAGGTATTAGAGTTTCTATTTTGTAACTTTTCCAAGTATAAAATCATCATTGCGTACGATTTTAACTTGAACTTCCTTGAGCATCAGAATAATCGTGTTAAGCAAGTGTTAGATTTATTTAATGTCTATAACTTAAACCCACTTATTTTTAAAGCTACCCGTGAGACTAAGGACTCATTTACCTTATTAGATAACATATTCTGTAACGATGATCGAGATGGTTCCGGTTATGTATTAAATTCGGCGCTCTCCGATCACCATGCTCAGGTTGTAAATATTAGAGTATTGAATGTTTCTAAAAATAAATCCAATTCTATTTATAGAAGGGTTTTTCCGAGAAGCAAAATCATATCATTTAAAAACGAAATGGGGATAATAGATTGGTCAGTGGTCTATGAGGCTGAGACGGTGGATGCTGCGTACTCCTCCTTTTTGCACCTTATTCAGAACCTTTTTAACAAGATTTTTGTGATAAAAAAATGTAATGTAAACAAAAAAACCAACTTCTGGATAACAAAGGGTATCAGAGTATCTTGCAGGCACAAACGAGTGTTATATTTTAAAAAAGTTAAAGGAAAAATTACCAAGGATTTTTTTAATTTATATTGTAAAATTTTGAAGCAAGTTATAAAAGAAGCAAAAAAGATCTCAAATAGAAATTTCGTAAATAATTCTGAAAATAAAATTAAAGCCACTTGGCAAATAGTTAGGGATATAACCACTAACAATAGCAAAAGGAAGGGAGTTCTGGAAAATTTTTCAAGTAAAATTAATAACCCATACAAAATAGTAAATAATCTGAATAAATATTTTTTAAATGCTTGTCCAAATGTGAGAACTAATGCTCAAGATGCTTCAATGTATGAAACCAATCGGCCTGCTCAGTCAATATACCTGGTGCCAACAAGTCCTCAGGAAGTTATCAAAGCAATAACATGTCTCAAAAACAAAAAGTCAGTTGGGGATGATAATTTGCCTGTCAGTATTCTTAAAGAAACAGCAAATCTTATTTGTGAACCTTTGTCTCATATTTTGAATCTATGTTTTAAAACTGGCGTTTAACCTGATCTCCTCAAAAATGCAATTATCAAAGCAATTCATAAAAAAGATTCATTAGATGAAGAGAAAAATTACAGACCTATATCTCTTCTTTGTAATATAGGCAAGGTTTTTAAAAGGATTATTTATGATCGATTGATGAGCTTTTTGGAGAAACACTCATTACTTACAAACAATCAAAATGGTTTTGGGAAGGGAAGGTCTACTATACGGGCTGTTTATCAGGCAATTACAAATATCCTTGAGTCTTTAAATAACAAAAAACTCACAATGGCAATGTGCATGGACCTGTCAAAAGCGTTTGACAGCGTAAATCACAGAACTCTCTGTATTAAATTGGAAAGCTACGGGATCAGAGGAAATGCTTTGGAACTACTTAAATCGTATCTTCAAAATCGTACTCAACAAGTAATTGAGATTGACACTTGTGGTAGACCCATTTCCTCAGAAAAGGTTAATGTCGTGAGGGGTGTTCCTCATGGGTCTGTCTTGGGATCGTTGTTATATATTTTGTATACCAATGCACTTCCTAATACAACTGGTGAATATAACGTTCCATACGCCGACGATACTACCCTAATATTTAGTGAGGAGGACCCTGACGCGATGTTGACTGCTGTGCGACGAGCCTGTGACACCCTCGACACGTACTTTTCAAGCCACGACCTTCTACTTAACGTACCTAAAACCCAATGTCTAGTTTTTGGTAATCGTACGGACAATTCCCTTGTATTTTCGTATAAAAATTCTAAATTCGAGACATCTGAAAACGTCGCATTTCTTGATGTCAGAATTGATCGTAGACTGGACTGGAGAGCGCATGTCGATGGTGTTGCGGCGACCGTACC
>JAUTXW010001849.1:5000-108438 GCA_030620095.1 Kuschelorhynchus macadamiae
AGTAAATGTTTAATTGTATATTTTTGGTTAAGTTTTCGGCTAAGAAACAAAAGCTTTTCTTTAATTGATTCACAACATCCATTCAGGTTCATGTATGACTGGAGAATCTATTTTTAAATTAATTTTTTTCTTTTTGCTTTATGTTATTTCTATCCGAGAACTTGTTAATTATATTCCACGTTTGTCATTTACTATTTTGGCATTCGAGTAAATTTAGATATATAAGACAATGATCTTTTATTTCACCAAGATATTCTAATACTTTCATTATGTATAACTTTGAAGGACTTTTTCTGTTTTGTTTCCATGGGAAGCACTCATTTATACAATTAATGATAATTAATATATTTATTCAAATTCTACAAAGAATAATTCCAATTGACCTAGACTAGACAGATAGCTAACTTACCTTAAGAGTCAGAATTAAGAGTCCAAAGTCAAAATCAAACAAAACAGGTTAACAAATTAAAAGAAATAAGTATATAAAAAATATACTAATATAAAACTTACAGAACAAACATCGCAGTAGAGCAGTTCTAAATATCGCAGGATATTAATTTTAAAACATCACACACATTTTAAAATTAGATATTTAAAACTTCCAAAGTTATTACAAAACAGATTATGGTTTTAAAATCGGTTATTATAATTCTTCACTATTCACAAGAATTATTATCGTAATTTGTGTGGTAATAATTTTCCTGGAATAATAATTTTTAATTCTTCAATTGAAAAGTGCAATATACAATAAATATACAGTGTACAATAATTGGAGAAAAAATCAAAGCTAAGAAAAACAAAGCTAAAACATAAATTATGTAAAAATTATAAAAAAACCCTGGAGTAGCAATTTTTTCTCAAAACGACTTCCCTCACTCTATTTTTGAAGTCAATAGGATAATAGGACCAGTGAACAGGTTGACCTTGGAGGAACTTGAAATAAAATATTAGGCAGAAATTCTCTGCAATCTATAAAATCATTCCAAAAGTTTATGTAAAAAAAAAGAGCCATTGTGATATATCTACGTTTTTCGAGACTACTGAGTCCAATTAATTGTAGCCTAGTAGTATATGAAATGTTATTATAAGGTATATTACATTTGAACAACAGATTCAATTCATTTAATATGACAAAATACGACAGAGACCAAATTATACTACAATATTCAACAATACTCCTATCTAAGCAATTATACATACATATATTAGCTTTGGTAAGCGCCTACAGCTTCGCTTCAAAAATCCCAACATTCTATATGCTTTTAAGACAATGCTGTTAATATGTTTATTAAAATGTATCTCTTTGTCAAAAATTACACCCAAATCGTTTATTGTGTCCAAAATTTCATTTCCAATACAATAGTCAAATATTATTGGATTTACTTATATGGGCAATTTTAGCTTGAAATTCTAATTGGATATCGTCTAAGCCATTTTTAAAACGTGGATCTCGTAAAGTGTCACTACTGATGTTTTCTCGTGTTTCGATTGTGTTTATTAAGCTATTTATGTTTGTTGTTATATTAGTCAACTTCTCAGACATTCCAATGTCTTGTGTCTGGGCTATGTTTTCATTTACTTTCTATAACTGGAATATTGGAATACCATCAAGGTCACAGGACATTTTGGTATTAAGTGTTTTGAGAATATGTTATACATTTTTAACCTTGAAGATAATTTTGTGCATGATGTATGGCAAACCTGGTACTAATGGAAGGGGGAAGTGAACAGGAGAGGCTAAAAAAAAATTTGCGGCGAATTGCTTTACCTATTACATTACATTACATCACCAAAAATTAGGGGTGAAAAGGAGCTTCCCCAGAAGTTTTCATTAACATGTTTGGCAAGTGTCCAAAAGGATTGGCTCTCATTTTGGCAAGAAGGAACTTTGCCTTTTATGCATGTATCGAAGACATTTCTTATGTCGAGAATTATAATATTGTAATGATTTCGTGCCTTGTTTTTAACCTGTAGAATTTCAGAAGTAGGGTTCTTAAGAAAATTGTTATTGACATTGGATTTTCTCTAGTGTGGTATTATCGCAGGATTTTGAAAAACCAAGGTATATTTATTTATTTATTCAGTAATGTACATAACAGGCCTGTTGCCCAAATAGTACATACAATGAGAAACAATGTGAAAATATTATGTTAACGATAAAAAATAAATTATAAGTACCTAACTAAACCTTAATCTTAAAATCACAGGCCAAAACATGCAGTCAAATAATAATAAAAATAATACAAAATAATACTAATCGACTAACTGACATAACAATAATATTGCACAGGCAAGACTAAAAATGGAAATTTGTTACATGGCCTATTTTCTGAGTATTTGCTTGATTTGGTTCTTGGAACATAATGGGGAACAATCAATGTTACAGCTGGAAGAAATAAACTAATTAAAATACTCCATTATTCGATTGATACAACTGTATTTTCCTAGGTCTGTACGACTCGGCCTCAGCTGGATGTCTGGTTGCTCCCAATGGGATTCTAAAGTTGATTAGTGTCAACAAGCCTGCACTATCTGTATACAAAAATTTTGAGGTTAAGGATGTGCTTTTAATTTTGTTTATGTCAGGAATTTTCATTGAAATTTTGTGATATCGAGCTAGATAATTATAGTGTTATATGAGAATAGGTTCCTGAAAGACTAAAGTCGTCCGAGTATTGAAGACAGTGTCGTGCGATTTCAATGAAAATAAAGAAAAAGAGTTTAAGTTTTATTTACAAATTTTGCATGTGTTCTGACAAGTATATCAGAAAATTTGGGATAAAACTACTAAAAGGTGTGTTTTTTTTTGGCCAAGTGAATGATATACAATCATATCTAACCCAAAAAAAAAATTAAAGATCTTCATTTGAGTAATGGAATGGATGATTGTCGGAAAACGAAAAATTTAGAAAAAAAGTGCAAATATTGCAAAAAAGAGTGGTTGACTCTGTGGACTGCAAAACCTATGGGGCCAGTTACCACCAAAGCTGTTCAGCACGTGTGGAATCTCCATATAATTGTAGTAAATTTAGTTGTTGTGATAAAGGTGTAAAAAGTGAGGTTAGTCAGCAAAAATCACGTAAAAAACTAAGTAATTTTGTGGAAATGGATGAAAAAAAGCTTAAACTTATTATAAGTGAGTCCTTCAAGCAGTTTCTAACTCCAGTGGAACAACATATAGAACGCAAATTTGAAAAACTCAAAAAGTCAGTACAATATATGTCGGACTCCTTCGAAGAACAAAAAACTAAATTTGAATGTATACTGAAAGAAGTTAAATATCTTTGAGGCAGGAAAATGAGGCTCTAAAACAACGTCTTCAAAAATTTGAAACCAAATTTGATGATATGGAAATGAAGGAGAAAGGAAATAACATTATTGTGGCAGGAATACCAAAACAGCCAGAAGCAAGCACAGAGGCAATTATTGAAAAAATTTTGGGAACAATGAAGATTCAAATCACCAAGACAGAAATTGTGGATAGCTTTAGACTAGGAAGAGAAGATAATGGTCCAATCTTGGCGAAATTTAAAAATGTAGAAACAAAAAGGGGTATTCTAAAAACCGTGAAACAAATGAGGGGTATAACTCTAAATAACTGTGACTTAGAAGGCATTCATAGAAAAATATATTTAAATGAAGACTTGCCGTTGAATAAACGAAACCTATTTAAAAGAGTTAGAGAGTTAAAAAAGGAGAAAGGATACAAAGCAGCCTTCTGCGTAAATGGAGTGATATACTTAAAGAAAAATAAACATGAGTTACCGGTAAAGATAAGAAATGGAAACGACATAATGTAGGCAAGCACAGTTGAATGATACTCCAAGAAATACTCAAATCACATTCAATGAACTCAACAACATCTTAGATAATTACAAGGCTAGTGAAACTATAACCTGTGATAGCTTATCAACTATTGACTGCTTTAACGATAGTAATAGAGACATTAACATAATACATGTAAATATTAGAAGCATTTATCATAATTTTGATCAATTTTTGGTTTTTTTGGAGTCACAAAAACAGACTTTGATATTATAGTGATGTCAGAAACCCATAAAGTCTATAACTTAAGTGATTTTAGTATACCGGGTTTCAGCATGTTCTTTAATGAAAGTACTTTAAACAAGTGTGATGGTTGTGCAATATACATTAAACAAGAATACCTCATTAATAATCAACTGCTTGTAGAAAAAGACCTAAAAGTAATAAAGATAACTACGAAAGAATAACAAAGTGTTGGATGTGCTTGCCACATATCGAAGCTTCGCCTCTACAAAAGAAGACTTTATTGAAAATCTAGACATTATATTAAAGCATTTAAACACGGGCAAGAATAGGATGCAAGTTTTTGTAGGCGATATTAATATAGACATACTTGCTACGGAAACAGAAATTACCAATTTATACACTACAATGATGCAGAGTAATGGTTTCGTGAGTATGATAAATAAACCAACAAGGAAATCTGATACTTCACATACTTGCCTTGACCATTATTTCGTAAAGTGCAATGAAGATTCTTTCAAACAGATTAGTGCTGTTATTTTGGAACATAAGATGACAGATCATGATCCCATCCTGTTAAACATTCAGCTTAAGGTAACAAATTTAAAAACAACTAACTTAAAAAAAATATATATCAAACTCTAAATAATGAAAAACTTGCAAACAGAATGAATAATGCAGAATGGGATGATGTTCTGCAACAGGTCGATGCAAACTTATGTACGAACATTTTTATTAACAAACTCAAGGGTATTATTGTGGATTCAACTAAAACATTTACTGTGTCATGTAAGAAGCAGAGATTAAAACCTTGGATTACCCGGGGCATATTGGTGTCATTTAGGAGTAGAGATAGGCTTAAAAAACAATGTACATTAAATCAAAATAATACAGTTTTATTAAATAGGTATAAGGAATATCGAAAAACGCTGTCCAAAATTATTAAACAATCTAAGTACACTTATTATAAAACTAAAGCAGAAAATAATGTAAATAATCCAAAAAAACTTTGGAAGGTAATTAAAGAGGCTACCAATGACCAAGTAGCTGAAACAGATATAAACTGTATAATGCATAGGGATAATATTAAAATATGTGACAGGAAAACAATAGCAAATGAGTTTAACAACTTTTTCAGCAGCATTGGTAGAAAATTAACGGAACAAATTACTCCAACTAATAATAGTCATAACATGAACAGCAGAGTGGTGAATTCATTGCTATTTAATCCAATAACACACAAAGAAATAATTAAGGAAATTAATAGTCTAAAGCCGGGAGTCAAGGGTGGCAAAGACTGCATATGTTCAAATATTATAATGCAATATAAATATAAACTAATTCAGCCCCTAAACCACATTATAAATATTGTTTTTGCTTCCCTGATATATTGAAAAATTCAATAATTATACCACTCTTCAAAAAAGGTGATAAAAGATCAACAAATAACTATAGACCAATAAGTTTAACAAGTACAATTAGTAAGGTAATAGAAAAATGTATAAGAAATAGAATAGTAATTTTTTTAGAAAAACATAAGTTATTGAACAAAAGTCAATTTGCTTTCAGGGAGAACTCTAATACAGAGAATGCCTTATGTAAAGTGACCGAGGGTATACTGAAAAAACTTGACAAGGGTAATAAGGTCATAGGTGTATTTTTGGACTTACAGAAGGCTTTTGACACTGTGGCACATGAAATTCTGCTAGAACGGCTGGCAAATTTGGGTATTAGAGGTATTCCTAGTAATTTATTCAGATCATATTTAAATAAAAGAAAACAATGTGTCAGAATTGGAGACGAAGTAAGTGCTAACGCAGAGATGAAGTTTGGTGTGCCACCGGGAACAGTCCTGTCGCCATTACTTTTTAATATATATATAGATGGTATACTGTCTGCCTTGGGTGATAACGGGGAAGTTTTTTGTTTGGCGGGTGATACAGGGATAGTAATTAGTGGAGAATATTGGGAGTTAGTGAGGAGGACAGCGGAAATTGCATTACAAAAAATAAAAATATGGTTAGATAATAGTCTACTTTCTTTAAATATTGATAAAACTAACTTCATGGCATTCTCTCTCTCCCCTCGCAGTCTGCCTGGTTAAGAGACTCTCCAAATGCATGAGGTGAAATGCAGACTGGAGGAGGATAATTGTCACTGTGAAAAATTCATAGAAAGAAAATCAAGCCTAAAATATTTAGTAGTAATAATTGACGAAACTTTTAGTTGGAAGGAACAAGTTAAATTTGTAACTGAAAGAATAAGGAAAATAATTTTGAAATTCTATGAACTAAGAAATGTATTACCTCTAAAATCATTATCAATGGTGTACTTTGCATTGGTGGAATCAATAATTAATTATGGTTTGGTGGTTTGGGGTAGTGCAGGAAAAACAGTGATGGCAAAATTACAAATAGCTCAGAAATGGGTTATAAAGACAATGCTTTTCAAAACGAAAAGATATTCCACCGAGCTGGTTTATAAAGATAGTAACTTGCTATCAATAAATCAGCTGTATGTTAAGTCAATTATTAGATTCATGTTAAAAAATAACTATTATAAAGTGAATGTAAGCCACGGAGTAAACACAAGAAATGCTGCTCAAAATAATGTAGTCCTGCAAAAGCCTCGTCATACTGTATGTCAGAATCATATTTACTGTTTAGGTCCAAAAGTTTTCAATAAACTACCATTAGATATAAGATCAAAACCCTACTATAAAGTTAAGAGTAAAATCAATGAATGCTTATTTGAGTCTAATTATGTAATCAGATATGTTATTTAAGGTAAAAATTAATACAAATTATAGAATTGTTTTCGTTATATTACTTTTATTATTATTTTTGTTTTATTTTTTTTTTCTCTTTTTTCTTTGATATTTTAGTTGGTGGGTATAATGAAATTATATATTTTGTGTTCAATTGATTATTGTATAACCTCAAAATTATAATTATAAATAGTAATTTTTCTAATAATGTGGCGGTGCACACACAGTATTATAAATACCATTGTGCACTGAAAGCTTTAAACAGTAACAGTAGTATTAATTATTGTTTTTTTTTCTTATTGTAAATTTATATTTGTGAACTGTTATATTTCTTTATTGTAAATTGATATTTGTAACTGTTAAATAAATAAATTTAATTTATTTATTTAATTTATGTGATTATTGCTAGTCATGTGTTCAAAACACAATGAGTGCTTTATCCTATGAACCTACAGACTATCGAGCCCCAGCATGTTAATGCGTTGCTTATAACATAAGAAGAAAATTTGCAAACTTAGACTGGACGCGATCAATTCTCTTAACGTGGACTTTGTAGAAAGATGACCACACTACACTACAGTTATCAAAATGGCTCCTCACCAGTGGCAGGTATTGCTCCAGCTTCTTCAGTAAAATAGAGTGATCTACAGTATCGAATGCTTTCATACACACAGTCACTGGAGATTGTTCGATAGTTCGAGATTTCAGATCTGTTACCGCCTTTGAAAAGAGCTGAAACAATGGCTGACTCCCATTTTTTTGGGGAACTTCCTGAACAAAGTGACACATTGTATATTAGCACTAGTAGCAAAGATAGGGTTTGATTGCAATTTTTGGAAAAGATTGGAGGGATGTTATCTAGATCAGCTCCCTCATTGATTTTCAATTCGACCAGCTTATTAAATACTATGTCTGCATTAATTGATATTTTATGTGCTAGGTGCTAAGTAGTGAATTTGTACTATATCATGACTTTCCCCTAATCAAATTATAAACTTTAAATTCTTTAAAGTTTGTAGAAATATTATTGTTATAATTTTTTTTTTAATTTATTTATTCTCAAACATACACTACAGAATTCAACATTCCAAATGGTATGGCCTATGACAGTTGTAAAATTAGAATTAGAGCCACATATCCTATGCTAAATAAATCAAAAAATGTACAAAAAGAAAAAAAAATGTGTCAAAG
This sequence comes from Kuschelorhynchus macadamiae, assembly GCA_030620095.1. Classification (NCBI taxonomy): domain Eukaryota; kingdom Metazoa; phylum Arthropoda; class Insecta; order Coleoptera; family Curculionidae; genus Kuschelorhynchus; species Kuschelorhynchus macadamiae. The sequence continues at coordinate 12,967 of JAUTXW010001849.1, forward strand.
CTACATAATATATCCTATGCTAAAAAAAGATGTATACAAAAAAAAATTGTATTAAATATATTGTGTACATACGTGAATCTGTTCAATTCAAGTGTGAATCGAAGAAAAAAAACAAACATTGGCAGTAAAGCAAGAAACCAAAGAAATTATATAATAGGAATTTTAGTTTTCTCTCAAAAGTGTGTGTCATACAATTTAAGTCTAGGTCTGGTGGGACATATGTGTTAAAATAAGTCATTATCCGATTCATGATACTGTTTCTCTCAATATCGGTGCGACTCCTATTAGTCAAGAACATGTCATTGAGACGAGTGTTATGGAATGTACACGAAAGTTAAGCCCATCGTAATCCACCTTGAATATTATTATATTGGAGTATTTGTAATTTTCCTTTTTCAGTCTGATTCAGATATGACAAAAGAATGGGACAATATTCAAAATGTGGGTTTTAATAGTTTCATATACAATGATTCGTGATTACAATGACAATGATTAGCATACTCTTCTAAAAAAAGATCTTTTTGTTAATTTTTTTAACTATATAATGTAAATGACTATTGAAATTTAACTTACTATCTATAACTATTCCTAAATATTTGCATTCATTACAACACTAAGCTCCTCATTGAACAATTTGATGCCTTTTATAATTTTCATTTACTTTGTTACTTAAAATGATGATATTTTTTTTTTTTAACATTAACAAATAATTTATTTTCGACTAGCCATTTTTCAATGCTCTTTAATTCATTCTCAATTTTATTAATTGCTTTATTTACAACTACATCATTTACTGAATTACATGTATCGCCCACAAACAAGTTCAGCATAGTACTTCCCTAGAAACTCTCATTTATGTCAGTGTATTTAATACATTGTCAGGACCATTATTGAGTTGGTTCAGATAAAATAAGAAAGCAGAAATTAACGAAAAGGAAACGAGAAGGAAACCTTACTGATATACAAAAAGTTGAAAATATCAGACAGACTTCAAAAGTTCTTGGAATGTGTATAAATATATGCTGCATATTAAAATATAGAGCAAATATATCAATCAATCAACTAAAACTGATTTCTTCCATTTAAAAGTAAGTAAAATCAAAATAAAAACTACAGTATGGGCCAAAAGCCTCAACAACTTCTCTCCTAAAAAATATATCTTAACCTTATGAAAAAAAATACATATAGAAAAAACATAATAATTCTGACACAATAGTAGATTGGTAGAAAGTGAGTTATAATAATCTACAAACTACAGAGTGACTGTACCAAATTTTTTGAAAGTAGTAGTATACAATATAGATACAAAAAACACTTTCATGTAAAGCACCATTTGATATTGATATCAATTTGTAAAATTTACTTTCAACTAGTTAAATATAATTTTTTAATTAAGTTTTAGGTAGTTAAAATCGACTCACCATTAGCCAAATTAGTTAAAATAACACAAAATGAAATAGGATATAAGAGTTTAAATAAAATAATATCCCACAAACATTTAAACTGTTTAGGTTATATTACGAATAAATATTTTTCACTATATTTTGCAACTATGAAAATATTTACTCAATAGATCCAATTAAAAATTACACTAGCGACTGACAAAAGCAAGTCAAGGTCGTCAGTATCTTCTTTTATTAAAGATTTTCTAATAGGACTAACGCCTATCCCACTAAAAATTTGGTAATTTGAATCACTTCTATTTTAAATGAATGCCGAATACAAATTAAAGAAATTGGGCTTACCTCATTGCTGAAGAAATTAGAAGTATACAGGTGAGATCTTTTATGCATATTTGTTAACTGCAATTGATCTTTTCAGTCAATATTCTCTAGTAAATTGATGAGATTCAGTCGGGACCCAAATATATATCCATTTTTAATAAAATATCAACATTATTCGAAAACTTTTAATATCATAAAAGTGTGGTTAGAATTGTTTAAGGTCGCTGTCAATTTATTAAAAGTCTCTCTTTCTCTTTTCTTTTCTTGACCTTAGCTCAAAAGGATGATTGTCTCGCCGCAGTAGGATCAATGAACTACATCTTTCAGAAATTATAGAGTCCACTGAGTAGGGTATATGTTCTCCCTGTCAAACGATTATAAATAATTATAACCGTTAATTCACGTTAACGATTAATCGTTGCATTCATCTAGTAGACTTGTCTATTTTTGGCTTGTTTTAAAATAGATACAATTACCTAAAAAAACCAAACCAGAACTTATCAAAAGCAGTCCAAGTTTTGTTAAAAAAAACTAAAAAAAGTCTGGCGCCTTGTTTTAATATAGTTACACTTTTTACATTAGCTTTAAAAAAAACGGTAATTTTTTACTATAATTCTTTCTCGCCGATTTTCGTGATTTTTTGACATGTTGATAGATTTCAGGTTGCTGATCACGAATCCCAAGTCAAATCGATTAGGCGACGTTTCGTTTCTGAGTTATTCTTCTTCAAAATCTGAAAATTCACTTTTAACGGATATGCCTCCTTTTTTTAGAAAATATTCTTTCTTTTAGCATAAATTTGATGGAAATGATGCTAAACTGTATAATTATTAGAAGATGTCTATCTTATTGCGTTTTTTGACTAAAAAATCAATAAAAACTTAATTTTAATTTTTTTACGTTGCGTCAGCAGCAGGATTTTCTTATATTGGTACAAAGTTGCGGTATTGTCGTTATTTCGTAAACAGCCCTCTCCAAGCCAACGTTGCCAAGCCCGTTGCTGATTTTCTAATACACATACGCGCAGAGGCACTAGGTGAATTGGTAGTACGTTAGGCGCTCTTTATAGAATATTGATAAATTGGACAATGCCGCGATTATAAAAACCGATTGCACGATGCACAAAAAACTGTGCATGTGTGGCGCGACCCATAAAAAAAAAATTTTAAATGAAATAACTACCCGCTATTTAACGGCACGCGGCCAGTTAACAAATTATAAACGCAACAAAGCAAAGACCCGTCCAGGCGCAAGGGATACAAAAGGCGATTAACATTAACCAACTGAAGTAGTGCATCACTGGCAGGTAGGGGGCCTTAACGATGATGCCTACGGCGCCTAACCTGGTGCTAACCCGGTACCAATCCACCTAGTGTGTTCCCGCTTTCATATCTTTTTAGAAGAGTTGAAGTTGATTTAATAATAGTTACCTACATAATCTTGCGTTATAAATAAATATTGACTGCTAAGGAATCTTAATTTTAAATTTCAATACTCCAGATATGCCTGTCACGAATGGTATTCCTTTTCAAATATTAATTAACAGTTGTCTAAATTTGTGGATAAAATTTAATTTTTGACGATATGGTCTGCGCATGTGTGGATTAGACGATTCCGGTAAAACGATTTTCAGATGCTCCAGTTTTCGGCCATAACTATATTTATCCCCACTCATAATTATATGCTTATACGTCATGTCCACATGGACTGACTTCTACATCCTCTTCTCTGCATTTATTACGTCATGTCATGCTTTATTATGCTTCGTCCAACTTCATAATCATCACTTTGTGGCGTTTGCTTGGTGCATACTTTTTCCAAAAAAAGAATTAAGAACATTTGATACAACTTTAAACATCTGGTTTGAGAGTGTTACGAATTTAGTCCTAGGGTTTTTTTATTTCTTTAAACAACAATCCTAGCTATAGGCTTGTGGGTCTTGTTATTCGGTAAATTTTTTTATTGAATTTTATTGCATATAGCGTAAAATATTTTGTAGTTTGGTAGCGTGTTCATAGTTTACTAGAAAAAAAAACTGTCAAAGATTGACAAAATTTTGCAATTCTCTATAATAAATTTACTTTCGAATCACCAACATATAATTTTTAAACTATGCCTTGAGCGCAACACAGTCCTGGACTTCTCACTTACGCAGCCCAGTAATTTGTACCATGATATTTTTCTAGAAATAGTTGAGATTGACTTGTTCTAATAGGAACCAAAAATGAGACTAACTCTAACAATATTTCACAGTCAATCCCTCCATTAACTAATTTGTGTAGAAAAACAAGAAACGCCTTCTTTCTTCGAAGCCCAAGGGTCTGCAGGCTACAAAAATATAGAAAATTAAATTTATATAAGAGGTATTTTGGAAATCTATTTTGTTTTTGTGTGTTGAAGTGCAACTTCACCAGGAAAAATAAACAAGCAAATAGCTAACTACATTTATTATATATTTCTTAAAATTTTAGTTTTTACATTCATTTATTCACCTAATTGGTAAAAAATAAACTGTACATCTCTAATAAATATTTTACTTGACCGTTGGGGCATTTCTTTTTAAAACTTTCAATCGAACTTTATATTTAACTATAACAGTGGCGCAAACCGCTTTGACTTTGCTGGAGGTGCTATGTTTAGTTTACGATTTTCATACTATGTTGCCATGACAACGCGTATCCGATGACGTCGAGCCCAGCGCCATACAACGGTCTCGGTGAATTGCAGGCGCAGTACACTACACCCACGTGTGGTTGTAGTGTGCAGTTACACACAGTTCGCGGTGGTTGTTTACTTTTATTTTCGTGGATTCCGCTGCAACCGATGAGTTCGTTTGCAGTTAACTTGACTGTTTTGTGTTATGTTTATTTATGGTGTTGTTACAACTTCAAATTCGAAGTTAGTAAATGTGATTATTCAAGACTGGAATAAATTAAAAGACTTTGAATTTATTACAAACTGTGACAAATCTGATAAAAAATCAATCCGCCTTGCGAGAGGATTTTTAGATTTGATGAACGATTTTGAATTCACGTTTCTGGCATTAGTGTTTAATGAATGAATTAATGAATTTTTTCAATCACGGACATACTATTTGACGTTTTTCAAAAAAAACCGCTTGATCATTTTTGCATATTCAATATAAAACACTGTCGTGAGGCACTCTGTAAAAAAAGAAATGAACATTTTTTTAATACCATGTTTGATAAAGCAAATTCTATTACAGAAATAAATCATTACAAACGTGAGCTTGCTAAGCTTTCACCTGAAGAAATTAGGGCTAAATATAGAACCCTTTTTTATGAAATATTGGACCATATTTTAATGGAAATGACACTAAGATTTGAAGACTGTGAAAAACTTATATTTTCCTGTTTGGCAGGTGCTGCTAAACTTTCCGAATATAGTTTAAATTTTCCGACTGGCCCGTTTGAAAATTTGTTACAGTTATATGGGGAAATATTTTCAAAAAGTTAACGACTTAAAAATGAGCTTGGTCTTATTTTTGCCAAAGAGAGTAATTGGAATATATCGCTGCAAGAGCAAGTGAAAAAAATTAATAAAAATAAATATATTTTACACACGTTATTCAAGACTTCTTGATTGGTGATGTGATCTGTTAATGAAATTTTAAGCGTTTGTCAAAATGCCTACATTTGAAAAGCTTCTAGACAAGTTATAGCCAGCACTCCCAAAGTCCACGTTTCGACGCCATTGAGCAATTTTTAGTACATTTTGTACGACAAAATCATAGAATACTTAGAGTGGAATCTGTAAGTAGATTTATCATGTTATTAAATGTAGTCCTGGCCATTTCTATGCGCATTCTTTGTTTCTTTTTCTGGATTTAGGTCCCTGGTAATCCAGCTTCCTAGATGTTTAAAATTTTTGACCTACTATATGATTTGGAAATAAACTTGGAGATCACATTGTCTGTTGCGAGCAGGGAAGTAGACAGGGTGGGGGGCCGCGGCCCCCCTTTTTATTCTGTGCCCCCACTGCCCCCCCTAGCCTGTCTAAATAAATTATACGGTACGCTCATACAACCACAATATTTTTAACGAAATAAAATAATCAAACCATACCAACACAAAATATCACGACTAGTAAGATCCCAAATATATGCTGACTCTTACTTAATTAAAACAAAGGAAATATAAACAGTAATAACCGCTGTAACAATCCCGGTCTCTAGTGGTTCATGTGAGCGGACTTTCTCATTTTTGAGAAATAGAATTGGAAATGACAGACTTTCAAACTTGGCTATTTTATCAATTGAGAAGTCATTGGTAAAAAACATAGATCTTCAAAGAGTAGTAGATATTTTCGCGGAAAATAAGAAAAGAATAAATTTAATTTTATGAATTGTTTTTTTTTTTATTTTTTAGTTAACGGTTTATATTATTGATGTTTATTTTTCATTAGTTTTAGTAATACTTCCACAACTGTACATTAAATAAAAGTGAAAAAACATGTTTCTTCAGATGTGTTTAATTAAGTTACTTTTGTATAAAATTTGTTATTTAATTCAAAAACCTAAAATAAATGTAGAAAATTCGTTTTAATTTTTTTACTGGCATATATTATTTGTTACAGGATCCATCATTATTGCAAAAAAATTCTTTAGTAGGAAAGTATATTTGTGCCCCCAACTGGCCCCCCAAATGAATTTTCTGTCTACGTCCCTGGTTGCGAGTCCTACTTATTACCATCACTTTAGTCTTGTGTGATGTTATTCTTAGTCCAAGTGCGTCACCCTCTCGCATGCCCCGTTCATTAAGCGTTGTAGTTCATATGCTTTATCTGCACACATAATAACTGTGTCGTCAGTGTATCTTATAGTGTTGACTTTGTTACAATTTACGTGTATGCCGTCCGTTACTCTTGTATTACGCTTTTTGGAACATCTAATTAGAGTATAAGTTGCAGATCAAAGGGGAAAGGTCACTGCTTTGACGTACTTCACGCTCCAATGGAACAGGTCTAGACATTTTATCATATATTATTATTGATGCTTGTTCAATACAGAATAACAGCTGCAGCTCTCACTAGCTGTGACAATACCGTATAAAGGAGTAGAAGCATTCGTATCAGCAGGGCCGGTTTTAAAAGCTTACGCTTAGAATCCCTAAGCGAAAAATTTTTGTTGAGGCCATGTCATGGTAAAAATGTTTTTAAATTTATAATAAAAAAAGAAACTATTCGCAAAAAAAATCTATATTTTGCATATGGATTTTACGGTTCTGTCCAACATTAGACAGCTTGCTGACCATATTCGAAAAAAAAAGGTTTGGTTGGGTCGCACTAAAAAGTGGAAATTAAGCGAGCATTTAAGATGTATCAAAAGTTTTCCTGGGCATTAGTTCTTTGTAAATTAGGCATCTTGATTTGTTTGATAACTGGCATTAATTGAAAAGTGAATAATACAAACAACCTAATAAAAATATAAAAATGGTCACATTCACATGCTAATCAAGGTAACATTGTTGAGGCGTTCGTGTCAATTCACAAAATACTTAAACACGGCTTCGATGTATCCAGTTGTACTCACACTCTACCTAACTAAGTTAAGCAGATAATGCACCCCTACGTGTATTACAAAAAATTAAAAACGAAAGCAAAAAGATGTCTTCAAAAAGCCAACAGGTGTAATAGCGTCAAACTGGCCTAAAAGAAGTCAAAATCCCAATGTGCGATCGAAAACATTTAATGAATTCTGTAAAGGCCAATTTACTTTTTTCACTATGGATGTACATTCCAGAGGATACGTGTGTAGTGAAAGATGAATGGCAGAGCAATTTACACTTGCTCTATTAAAAGAATTTTACCTGGATTCACTGTTTAAAAATGAAATTGTGAATGTTGGAGCCGAATTGCTAAGTTTGACCGTAGTAGAAGAATGTCGAAAAATAATACAACCAAGGAACAAACGTCGACATTAAAGACTTGGAAGAGAAACGTATCGGACTCAGTTAAGAATGAGCGGGGCTTAATTTAATTTTCTTTTTGCCATTTAATACAGGACACAATTCTTAGACCTGAAACTGAAATTGCGACTAACTCTTAATTACCTTGCCCTAGGGACGTGTTTTAAAAGTATAGATGCCTTATGGAGTAACAACATGTGGCATATGCATTATGGTCCTTGACGGAAGTTTCCAAAGCAAACACATTATTTTTTCCTTCATATCGCCTAGAGTTAGTAAAATCAATTTAACTTACTGAGTAAACACCATAGAGTTATAAAAGGGAAGAGGCAGAAATGCTATTCAACCCATAAAAATTGTTTTCGACTGACATGGAGATTGGAGACGTTACGTGAAGTGAAGTACAGGAAAATTCACGCGGGATAGGGGAAAGTAAACAATTAATGATGGTCGTTCCAATGGCGTGCATAGAGAAAGGGTTAATTAAAGAAATTCATATCTAATCTAAGTTATTTGGATCCATATATATCAGAAATTTTCATATTATAAAATATGAATAGTTAAGTGCGTTTTACTCATGCAAGAACGCCATAGTGTCGTGGATGGAAAAATAATACGAATATTAAGAAAATGATTCTCTAGAAACCTAAGTTCTATACGTTTTGGACTAAAGAAATCTTCATTTTCTCATTAATTTGACGTACGTATGTAAAGCGTTGTGTCCCGTGCACTGTTTGCCAGCTTGAGCAAATTGCAAACGATTTTCGCTAAATTTGGCGCAGATCTAGGAAATAAAAAATCTAAATCAGCTGTTTCTATTCGATCTAATAAGTACCCACCCCTTCTATTATGCAGGAGTCATTCATTAAAAATAACTATCATCCATTAATTTTCGGTTAACCTTCCAGTACTCGCGCCAAGTTTCACAGACCCGACAGATATGTACGCATGATTTATTTAGAGGTGGGGGAGTGCAGGCAGCTCGGAGTCTATGTAGTTTTCCATGTTCAGTCGAGGTTTGATTTTACTGTGTGTGGCATCAGATCGGCCTTATTTGTGCGAAGTAATTAGCGTTAAAGTCTGTTGGACCCGGCGCGAGCAGTGACGTAACTATTAATATAGCACTATTTTATTATTGTCCTGGCATCTGAAGATTGTATATTTGAAAGGTATAATTTTAATTTATTATATGTTAGTATTTTAGCACGAAGTAGCAGTATTTTTAGATGTCGTACGAACAAGAACAGGCGTATCTTCACCGGTTGAATGCTGAAACGTAACTTGTTTTTCTCCATGTACAAGAAACTGAAGTTGAGGAAGCTCCAATTGACGAGGAATCTGAACAGGAAGAGGATCACGTCGAAGCAGACACAGAGAGCGTTCATACTGAACAACAGGCAAATTCCAAAGACGAAAGCTTTGTGCCTCCAGCAAAAATTCAACGGGTTCCAACATTTCTTGGTCAGAATGGGAAAACTATTTGGAACAAATATGCCTAATAAAAATGTTAGAACGCGAAGGTGCAATATTGTTACTTCACTTCCTGACATTAGACCATGTGCAAAGGATGCAAAGATGGCAATTGAATGTTGGAATTTATTCTTTAGTAACGAGATATTAGAAATTATTGTAGAAAATACAAATAAAATGATTCAGACACACAGTGGTAATTTTTCCCGACCAAGGGATGCAAAGATCACTAATTTACTTGAAATCAAGGCCTTACTCGGTCTACTTTATCTAGGTGGAACTCTTTGAAGTACCATTTAAATGTTGAAGACTTATGGAATAGGAATAGGAATGGTACAGGTACTGAAAAACGATGTCTAAAGAACGATTTTTATTTCTTCTTTTTTTCTATATTTTTCGTTTTGACGATAAAGAAACGCGGCATGAAAGCAAAGCTATAGATAAACAAACCCCAATTAGACAGCTATTTGATTGTTTTGTTTCGAATTGTAAGAAGTGCTATACAATTAGTCAGTTTGTAACGATTGATCAACAATTACCGGCATTAAAATTTTTGCTATGGTTGATGCCAAAATGAAATATGTTCAAAACTTAGAAATATACGTTGGAAAACCACCCGTTGGACGTTATTGCATTCCAAGTGATGCTTGTAGTATTGTACAAAGACTAGTGCTTCCCATTTCTGGCACTGGCCGAAACGTCACCTGTGATAACTGGTTTACTTCCTTTCCTCTTATATCCACACTAATTACTGAACATAACCTAACCTTTGTTGGAACTGTAAGGAGAAACAAGCGATAATTACTACCTATTTTTGTGAATACAAGTCGCCCAGAACGATCTTTGGATTTCAGGAAAACATCACACTTTTGTCGTATGTACCACGCAAAGGTAAAAATGTTATTATCGCATCAAGTATGCATCACGATGATGTGATCGATCCAGAAACCGGTCATTCGGCTAAACCAGAAATTATCACATTCTATAATTCCAAAAAAAGGCGGTGTGCCTACTATAGATAAACTTTGTGCCACTTATGATGTTGCAAGAAACACACGAGGTTGGCCTATGGTTATTTTTCTTCATTGCTTGAATATAGCCGCTATCAATGCTCAAATAATATAGGTAACAAATAACAAGAACTATACCTGTGTACTTGCCGATGATTATCAAAGGTGCCGAGCTCAATTATCAAATTTGCCAAGAGAAGTTAGGGAGCGTAGGCAGGAGGAAGCGGGAATATTGGATTTAGCTACTGAACAACCTGGCCACACCCCTGGAACCAGAAAAAGATGCTATTTTTGTAAGAAAGAGTAAAACTAAATACATAATACAAATACATATAATACATGCCAAATTTGTAGAAAATTTGTTTGCCTGACCCACGCCCAAATGTTATGTCCAGGGTGCAAAACACAGCAAGAAAATAATTATTATTTCATTAAATATAGGTTTTTTTCTAGAAGCGAATATATAATAATGTTTTATTTTTTCTTAGATATTTTTTTGAATATAATTATTTTTTGTATAATACCTACTTATCATATATGGGATTATTATTTCATGAAACTAATTTAAAAAAAAGTAAAAAGAATTTTCTAGTTTTCTTCCATAGAAAATTAACACGATATATTTTTCTAATTGTTTTTACAATACTTTTTGAGCAAAAATGTATGAAAGGCTGCTAGACCCGGCGCGAGTTGTCACGTCGTTTGATATGGCGCGAGTTCCCGAAGGTTAAACAGAAACAATTATTTTCCAATAAGTCAGGAGACAGGAATTGAAAAATAGAAAAGTTATATTGAAATTAAAAGAAAGTATAACATTTTTTAAACCTTTTATTTCCAGACTTCCTTTCGTTAAATTTCTTTGGAAAAACTAAAAACTATAATTTTAAGATAATAAGACTCAAATTGTAGAAGAAAATACAATACTTTACTAAAAATGTTTTCTAGGTATTTAGATATACTAAAATATTATCCAAAGTGTATTTAATTGGTACGTATTTAAAAGGAAGTGTATTTGTTTGCTAATTATTCTTTATCTTGTTTTTTTACAAACTTAATTAATTTAATTCCGCGGACTTAACCTGAATTTACATTTCAAGTCGCTAAATACTGAAAAACGTTTTTTTTTCATAACCATCCCAACGTAACAAAAAAATTATAGAAAAGCATATTTGACCAAAGTTAAAAATAGTATAAAATAAAGAAAATCGAACCAAATCAAATGTACAAGCATGTGTCTAGACAAACTTTAAAGACTGATCCTCTAACAAAAAAATAAGAAAAAAATTGCTATAAATATGAGTTCAAAAATAGTTCTTTAGAGATAAATTGAGATAATTTATACTTTTTCTAATTTGAAATATTTTTTGGGTTTTTTTTTGTAAAATGTTTTATTATGAAATATTTTAGTTCAGTAATAATGAGTATGAGTTAGTTTTCAAGAACTGATTATGGAAGACAGAGGTATAGCTGTCAACATAATGTTTTTGCTAATTTTATTGAAATTTAGAATACATTGGTTTAATGTCAGGTAAGGAATGGCAGATTTAAATATGGCGGCCAAAACATATTTTTCTTGTTATTTTAATGAACGTAAAATTAGAAAAAAGAAAAAATCTGTTAAAACTAAATTTTGGACTGAATTGTAGAGTAATACATACAGGGTGTCTGAAAAATTGCAAAATATTACTTTGTGAAACTGTATATTTTATAAATTGACTTTTTTTGAAATATCCAGACTAAGTAAAACAAATAAAGACTTAAACAACTTTTATTACTTTTTTCCACAAGGTGTTGTTATAAAGTAAATCAATGTCAAATATAGAAAGTTCCAATTTTTAAGTTCAATTTTCTAAATAACAACAAATTAAAAGTGTTACATTTGTATTCGTTATGTTTAGACTGGCTGTCTGAAAAAAAAATCGATTTAAAGAATTTATAGTTTTATAAAGTAATATTTTGCAAATTTTTTTGACACCCTCTCTCTATATATTACCTTTTTTACCTAATTTAACCTATTTTGTATCTCTTACGGTTTCCAATGTTCCCACGTACATCATCTTATTCTGGATATCATGTGTATATCTATATGTATACCTACATTTAAGAAGCTGAAAATGCAATTAAACAAATATATGTATGAATTTAGACGGTAAGGCATGTTTCATTATATGTACCTTAATTTTAATAATTTTAGAAATACTCTGCCATACCTTACGAATTACAACAAACGATAATACAATTTTCTTAAAAACACATCAATCCTTTATTATAAGTAGAAAGTAAAATAAGAAAAGATTTGCAAAATAGCTAATATCGTCTAGCAAACTAGGTAACACTGAATTGGCAATTTTTGACAAACAGTAGAAAATAGAGAAGAGAAGGTCTTGGCTGGATTTTTCTCTCTCTGGCTGTCTCTCCCCTTTATAACTCTATGGTAAACCAAAATCATTCGTAATATGGATCTATTTCTAAAAATGTATGCATGCCATCAACTTTTTTTCCATGGATAACACATTTCGCAAATATTAAGTACAGTAGCACAGAGTAGTATAAACAAGTATAATTATTATTTTTTTAAGCGCAGGTACACAACAAAACTGAAAGACACAAACTGAAACACTGGCGGTTTACTGTAGATAAAACATACAGTTGTTTCATCACAACTCACAAGTAGAACTGCTTCTATTTTATTCGATGTCCACTTCCGATGTTCATTTTGGAAGAATGAAAATCAATGTTATGCAAAGTTGAAATTCGTCCTAAGTGTTCCCTCTAGTTGTACACTTTCGGATATATGTAAAGTTTTAATACTTAAGGCGAGCCGCAAATAAATAGTATGCCGACACTGGGCCATCATTTGACAGCTCTGGTTTAAGTTTAAAGCCCAAACGCTTGTCATTAAAAAATCTCGTATGGTACCTATTTAAAAAATAAAATGCGCATTTTTAAAAATATAACTATATTAGAAAGGCCAAGCAACGATCTTTTTTTTTGCAAATTGATTAATAATTTCATTATAGCCCAACTCTTCGAGGATTAAGCCTTCTAGGTATATATATACAATATTACTTAAGCGTGGAACGCAATGGAAATTACAATGGACCTTCGTTTCCGTCCATTTACGTCAAACCTTATTTTTCTTTGTGTATTTTTCGGAGTTTCTTAGTTACTCCTTTGAAATATGTGTTATAAATGGTTATATTTAGTTCCAACGTCAAAATTATCACCCATTTTTTACCACAAATTGAAATGGGTACTTCCTTTGTTCCGTTTTTGTAGGTTGGTTTTTACGTTTTCGGAAGGTCCGTTGGTCCGTTGTGTTCCAAGCATTAAGATAAAGCGATGAAAGCATCGATATAGCTAGGTACCTACAGTGGACAGTGGTGTAATATTAAAGATTAAACTGGGTACTTTGCGCCGGGCCCCTTTGTGAGATCCGGGCCATAAACGGACGCCTATAATGCACGCATTTGAGTGCTAAACTTTGATACTTTGATACATATTAACTAGTATGTTGTGTGTTTTGAAACAGAAAACTAAACACTAAATTACCTGATATGAAATATTATCGTACACACCGTATTTATAAATATACGTATATGATGCAATATACATGTGGTTAAGTTTTAGAAGATAGTCAATACATACCCCGATTATGTTACTGTTATCGACGAATGTAAATAATCTATTTTCAAATTCAAGTAATTTATAGTGTTAACCGATTAAATCAACAAACATTTTGCGATTTATAACGTTTCTTGTTATTTCAGATTGGTGATTAGCTCCTGAAAATATACTACTGTATAAAAATCTATAAATATTGGACAAGGTACCCTTAATTGCACATATATTCTATATTTATTCTTTAATATGTTTAATTAGTTCTGTAAAAGCACGGAACACAATGGAAATTACGTCTATCGTTTTCATCAAACGTAATTGTTCTTTATGTGTTTTTTGGTGATTTGTTACATACTTTTTTCAAATAAAAGTTATAAATATAAAATTTTTAGTTCCAATGTCAAAAGTTATCACCCATTTTTGTACTACAATGTTCCTTTTTAAGTTTCGTTCTTGTTACTAGTTTTTACGTTTACACTACTTACATTGTGTTCCAGGCGTTCAGAAAGTGTGGACTTCTGACTCTGTCATGTTATGTGCTAGAATTAAAGAAAAGAAGAATTGAATGTATACTTAATTTCTATTTTCTAACCACATTTTTGATTTGTTTATTAAAAATAGGCAGTGACTCCCCGTCCGTTAAACGGACAGCTTATTTTAATTCCCCGCCCGTTAAACGGACGGCGTTTGTTATTTAGTTATCCGTTAAAAAGAAATAGATAGGGAGCGTAACTGTGTTCTCCTGTTCTTGAATTTTGAATACAAAATATAATTTTAATATTGTCTGTTTATTTTATTTAAACTAGAAACTTATAAGTCGATTGTAATTTTTCTAGACTCGGTATTTAAACCATCGCTTTCTTTCCAAAAATGCCGTTGCGTTATTTGAAATTAGTTTTTTTTTCAAATTTTATGACCTAAAAAGCTCCGTTCTCAAGATAAAAGTATTAAACTTGTAATTTTATTTCATGCACCTCGCACACAAAATGGCTCAAAACTTTATATATTTTTTTAAATCTACAGTGTGTTCCTTTTTTCCAGATCCAGATAGGATTCATTTTAATTTTACCTCATATTTTTGCAAAATCATTGAAATTATGAGATGTCCATTTGTGTAAAGTAAATTTGACAAAAAGCTTTAAATAAAAAATGGTTAAATTAAATGTATCGCTGAAGAATTTTTAAATTTAAATTTGCTACATATGAAGTATAAATTGACATTTTGCAAAATAACTTTTGCATCACGTAAGTACTTGTTAAATTATAGTAAGAGACCAAACTTTGTAATAAATACTTTTTAAATTATATAATAAAGCAGCCTTAACATCATTCTGATCTCCTGATTGGTCATAGGTGTCACGATAGCTAAGTATCAAGACATTTGATTTTAAATATTTTGATTAACAGCGTTGGTCCGGTTTGATATAGCCACGGCTGTCTTAGCATAGAATAGTTAAACTACTTACATAGGTCAAATCTGCGATAAAATTTTAATATTTACTGAATGTAATAAAACACAAATTATATGTATGATATAACATAGAGTATATTGCATTAGTTTAAATTATGACAGAGATTATATAACTACAGCAGGATACACAGTAGTCATTGACAACATAATGCACATAGCCAATTTGAATACATTCCATTATAAGAATTTTTTGAGCATGATAAATGAAACCAGTGAAGACATCGATCACATCTAATACATGGAAAGTTACCAATTTCTTCCTTGCAAGATCCACATGTCCATATTCCACTCAGTTTCTTCTTTGTTTTCAACACCTTTAATTTTTCAAAAGCTTCTAAGTTGAAAAATTTTTTTATAATTGCTATATTTATTTCAGTAATTCTAATATCAACTTCTTCAACGTCCTTGAAATCACTTTCTTGTAGACATTTTTTTGCATACACTTGTTCTGGATATTTCAGTATCCATGGAAGGACAATTTTAGTTTTTTCAGCTGTGCTTAATTTATTAAAAGGCTTCTTTATTTTTTTCTTCTTTTTTAGTAATCCGATTGCCGTGACATCACTACCAGCAGGTCTTCCTCTTTTTTTAAGAATTGGTGGTAACTTTATACTATTTATATTCATGCTATTTTCACTGACTAAAAAATTAAAAGAAATACTTTAACATCAATAAATAATTAAAATTAAGCTGGCTTACCTTCCGTATTATTTGGTGTAACCATAACTCTATTACTACAGTAATCATGCTCTTCAAGATTGAATTGGAGATCTGATGTATCTAGAAAAACACATACATAAAGCAGATTAACCAACATTTATATTTCACAATATTACCTTGACTCCCTCTCCACAAGCAACATGTGTTGTTTCTGAAAATAAAATAAAATTTTTAAGGCTCACTGCGAGATTATTTTGGGACTTTAGAATCATAATTGTATTTTCAAACAACATATACTCAATATTATTTGGTATTCAATTAATATTAATTATTTATTTAGGGTTAATAAATAAATAATTATCAAATTACCTTCTATTACTTCATCTGCAACACTGTCAATACTGCACCTATTGATTTCGTCTCCTACTGGAATTTCTATTAATCCTAAAAATAATAATATAAGAGTTTAAGAGGAATATCTAAAATACTATTTTTTAATCAAAAACTGAACAAAGAATGATGCCTAAGAATGATAAAAACCTACCTTTGCTATCTTCTACATCAAAAATGTTAATATCTATGTCAGTTTGATCTGGTTGTAAAGTGTTTGTTAAACCTAAAAATAAAATTTTGGGATTACTTTTTAAACATTATATGATAAACTACAGAACTAATACAATTATTTCTAATAAGAGGCACAAATCAACTAAATTTAAAAGTTTTACTAACTACCACCACCCTCTTCAACTGTTATATGCAAAAAGTTTTTCACAGAATCTAAAGTTTCTAGAACTTTCTCAAAATTATATCCTGTTGCCTCAGAAGCCAAAGATGCAATTTCTTTACATTTCACAAATGCTATTCTATATTTTTGCTGCTGATTCAACACTTTAACATTCTTTGGAGATTCTTTGTCTATACTTAAATTTAAATTTTCAACTGCAAGCTGCTGGAGTATTGAGGGATCACTCAAGTTTTGAAAATATATCTGATTTTTAAGAAAGTAGTCTCTAGTCCACCTTTCTTTAACAATTTCCTTATTAAAAAAAGGCTCATTTAAATGATGCAATAATTTAAAAATATGTTTACAGGGAAGCCCCATACTGTTAAAAAAATAACATGAGCAAGAATGTTTGGACACCTTGTATTCAGTTTCTTTATTTTTAAGAGTAAAACCTTCTTCAGTCACTGTTATGGCGAATGTCTCTGAATTTTTCAACTGATGTAATACTTTGTCAAAAGCATATTCTGTCAAATAATTGAAAAAATCATATTCTGGGGTACCTCTACATATATTTCTAACAGGCCTTTTATTAAGTGTTTCTGCCAACCTATTTTTCCTTTCCTTTTCAAGGGATTTTAAAATAATAAATAAATGCTCAAAAAATTCTCCTAAAGAACAATTTTTTTCAATAACCATCTTCAATTTCTGGTTAATTGCTTCAACCCTATTATTTGTTCTATTTAAAAAATTTAAAATGTTCTCGCCTAAATGAGGACACCACTCCTCGTAAATATTAAGCCACTGTTCTTCCAAATATCTCCAAGTACTCTGTGATACTGACCCCTTAATTTTATTGCAAATCTGATCAAAATATTTTTTATTGCTAGCATAGGCTAGTTCCTGCAATAATTCTAAAGTAAGAATTCTCTCCTCATTAGTTATTTTCATTTTTTCTGTAGTGATTTCCCTTTGAAAAACTTTAAACACATGAAATATGCAAATTAAAATTTGAGCGCTAGGAAAACATTCTTTAAAAACTGGTCTCTCAGACCAATCCTTATCAGCCATTATAGTCTTAGTTTTTTCACAACTTGGGTTTATTTCTTTAAATTTTTGAAGGAACCATTTTAAGCATTCATAGTCTTCTGAAACCAAAATTGAGACAGCTACAACTTGACTTTCTCCACATCCATCCTCAATTAAAATTAAGTAAACAGGAGTCCTTATGTTCAATAATTTGAATGTCCCATCAATACATAATAATTCAGGATAAGCTTCCATTGTAATTTTCATTGTGGGTGTACAAAAAAGAAGACATTTAAAAATATTGTTGGTGTCCACCAATAAATGACAGTTGGAACCTGGAAAAATACAAAAAACTTAAGTATTATTGTTAGCAAATAGCAAAAAAAGCAATGAAACCATTAAAGTAGAAAGAATAATTACGTTTAGAGACTTATGGGGGGTAATACAGCTTGTGCTTCAAAATTAACCACAAATTTGTATGAAAGCATGTTTTACTGGAACAAAACAGAAATTTTGATGGAAGAGTGGTATTCGGTCGGGTATTTTATAAAATTCTCATCATTCATTATCTCTACACACATTCAGAAATAAGACTATTAGGAACAGTTTTTTTAAAAGCTATGGAATTATTGTGGTAGTCCTTGCAACTGTAAAATTATCGTAATTCTATGAAAATTGTACACCTCTTATGTAAAAATATTCAGAAACCTCAACTCACCAAATTTTTCCCGAATTGCAGTAACAGCAGTTTCAACAGAGTTTTGATATTTCAGTTTATCTCTGTGTTTTATGTTTGAAAGATCTTTCAAGCTAATTATTTGTTTTGTGTTGCCTTCTAATTTTTGTCGAACTAGATGTTTATTTGCCTTCAAACTTAATAACTTTTTAGCTTGCTGTCTGACTTCTTCAGGTAATTTTCTTTGTTGGGGCAGATGTTGAAACAAGTGTTTGTCTATAATGTGGTTATGTAGTGTATCAATTGAAACAATTTCTAATTCATTGCCGTTTTTTGCTACTCTAAGTGTAACATTTGCAGGACATGGAATATCTTGTCTAAAGGTCCTAAAAAGTAAATATTATGAATCTTCACACTTGAGAATTGAGGTATTGGCTTTCATGAAGCAAAAAATGGGGATATTAGTGCAAATTTTTGTATATGGTTCAACAAATAAATTGTTTTACACTGAACTTGACTAGGTATCTTGAACCTAAAATTATTTTTAAAAGGAATAAAGTATTTGTTCTCATTTCTTGGCAAATATATGACACATTATATACATACTTAGTTTGCCTTTTTCCCTTTCCAGATGGTATAAAATTCTTGCCACCGTGGATACAAGAATATTTTAACTGGTAAATCTGGATTTAAGTATCGTTTGACTACTCTTTTGGCGGTTTCGATTCGACGACTATCCCTTCTATAAAATTGTACATAGCGATTCTTCGTGTTATCTTCTAAAATAAATTTATTGAGTGCTTTTAATATATGCTTATTTTCTCAAATACACTTTTGTTTAGAAGAGTTAACTTACCCAGTATTTTATCAAATTCTTTTGCAGAACTGAATTTGTCTCCTTTCTTTAATTCTATGGGAACATTAATAGTATTTAGACTATCCATTATTTTAACTTAAATAAACTCATAAAACAAAACAACGAAAAACGCGCGCCAAAACAATGGAATAACAGAATAAATTTTGACGTTTTATTTGGAGGTTAGGAAACCTGGAAACATTTCCTTTAACGGATCGCGAATTAAAATACGCCGTCCGTTTAACGGACGGGGAGTCACTGCCTTAAAAATATTGGTTTATAAAACATTAAAATTAAAAAAAAAAAATTAAGGAAAGAAATATATGGTACAGATAAAGCAATATGCGTTATGCTCAATTAGTAGTTGGACCAGCGGGTAGTGGCAAGGTAACATAGTCAAATTGTTTTAATAGCAAGAAATATGATATGAGCTCTCAGTCAAAATAAATGGCATAGTATTTTGAAGTGGGTTTCCTAAATAAGTAGAGGTAAATTGTTTTTTTTTAAGTCGACCTACTGCAGTGCTTTGACTCAATATGGTTTTGATATGAAAAGAACTATTGAAGTAATAAATCTAGATCCTGCAGCAGAACATTTTGATTATACACCACTGGTGGATATTCGAGAATTAATTCGAGTACAAGATACTATGGAGGATGAAGAATTGCATTTTGGTCCTAATGGTAAAGTATTATTTCAGATTGGTGAATAGCTCTTGAAAATCTAATAGTACACCAAAAATCTATAAATATTGGCCAGAGTATGCTTAACTGCATATTATTCTATAACTGCGTTGGTAAATTAGCTCTTTTAAGAAAGTGTGTTGAACACCTTTTGACTCTGGCAAGTACTTAGAACAAATGAAAAGGATTGAATGATTCTTTATTTTCTAACCACATTTCACAACATATTTTGTTTTATTACTGTGATAGAAACCCAATCAAACTTTAAAATTACTCATACAAGAAATGCATTGTGATTCAAGTAATGAGCAGGCAGTACAATTAATCTGGGAGAAAATTTAAATGAAAATCAATAAAATTTACAGATCTATGACAATTAAAAAAATAAAATAAAATGTATACCTATTGACATCCCCTGAAAAACAATATTAAAGGAATTTAAAATAAAATCAGTGTCATGTCAACTACCAAACATTTCATTTCTCTGTCATCACGTAATCAAATCTTTTAAGTTTTGATATTCTCCTATTAGGCCTGGAAGTATATTTTTGTTCACCCTGGCCCATGGCGTTGGAAACAGCAAATAGCTGTTTTCCCCCACCAGTGTCCTGAACCACTGGGGCATCCACACTCTGCTCCACCAGGTTACATATATCTATAAAATTAAAAAATGACTGTTTAATTGAACAGTCAAAAACATCAATGGCCCCACTTAACTTGTTTGAGTCTGAGTGATCCGTACTTTCCAGTAGCTCCAAACCTGGGTCCAGCCCTCTATTCTTTCCTCTGGCCTTATCGATCTTGGCGAACACCTCAGGCTAATCCAGTATCTTGAAGTATATCTTTTTGGACTCTTGCCCTCTTGTTGTTTCTTTTCTCTAATGAACTTTTGTGCTTTCCTTTTGATCTGGTTCACATGTCATTTCTATATGTTCCCTCTTCTAGTTTGTACTAAATATGTGTTCTTACTCACTATGTTTCTCACTCTATAATCCCCCCACCCAACAATCTTAGGTAAACCCCACCTCACCAAAAAAATCCATGTGAACTCTTTTCCAAGGTGCATTTTCAGCTATCTAAGGATTTAACTCAATCCTTGGTAGTGAATGTCTATTTTGTAAACAAAAAGAACAGGACCCACACTTACTCTCCACATCCCTGTTGATTTACTAAATGACTATGTGTAGAATTAAATCAGGCCATACTTCACTATTCCTAGTAAAAGGAAATATTCATAACTAAGGAAGTTCAGGGTAAAGGAAATTACCAATTTGTTGTCATATTAGGATACATGAGAATGATGCTTTTTTGTTGTTATATGATAGCTCAGAAATCTAAGTTTGGTTTGTGAAGTTTATTCTAAATAAATCAAAAGGGATTAAAAACGAGTGACCCATTCTCGTGAGACACCCTGGACCGAAGTATTGTAGTGACTTGTGTTATCAACAAAGGACACATTGAAGCTTCATGTTTCTATGCATTTAATTTAATATTGTTACAGGTTCACTTGAAAGAGCAAAAGTTATGGTCCACACAACAGAGTACCCTATTTTTTATGACATTATTCCTAGTGCAGATTCTAATTTCCAGACTCTTGGTTACCATGGTTGGTTGTGTTGCGATGCCTCTTTATTTGGAGATTGATATTTGCGAAGAGTAAATAATGTCATCTGCTTTACAACAGTTGTATAACTTTTAACTTGTTTATATGCATTTGGCAGTTTTGGTTAAAACTTACTAATATTCCTTCAGTATTATAATCCTATGTAAAATTTTTCTCTTGCTTAATTAAAGGATAAGATTTCTTCACTAATGGCTTCAATTATAATTTAAAAGTTTACAAACAACAACTAATGGGACATCATTATATCTAATATATTATTTATTATGTTTAAAAGGAATATTAAGGTGATTTAGTTTTTTTATTTAATTTAAATTAGTTTCCTGTGTTTAGTTTAAATTTCCTATAAAACCAATCCGCAAAATTTCATTATTTTGTTCTTTTTACAGGTGGTTTAGTGTTTTGCATTGAATACCTTCTGGAAAATTCAGACTGGTTGCGTGATAAAATAGGTAAGATAAGTAATACTTGTTTCATGTTTTATATCATGTATATATTTAAAAATCGACGGATACATTAGATGTATCAATGTGGATTCTACCATTATTTATATAATGGTAGGTATGTTACTGTAATTATAATATTAATACATCACAAATAATAATTTTGGTGATTTAAAACTCAAATAATTATTGACTATTAAAACTTATAATAAATATTCAAATTACATTTGTTTCAATTCCCTTTGAACCCAAAGGTGTTGGTTAAGATTTTAATTTTATAAAAAAAAAATTTGACTCCATTTATTAACATTCAGTTAATTTGTTAATAAATTGTTTTTTAAGGAGATACATTTGAATCATCATGTTTGTTTATGTTCCCTAAATGAAGGACCTCCACAAATTATGTTGTAACTTAGTGTGGAATAAGCCAATGCATAATACACAGAAATAAAAGAAGACCTCTTTCAGAAATTGTAAGCAAAGTCAGTTCATCCTTCTGTGAAGCTCATTCAACTTTGGGCAGATATACCTGCATATAAAATATATTACATACAAAAAGACTTGTTAATAGTTATGTTAAAAGTTAATTGGTTAACTAGAAAAATAGGGATGCGTTATACAATTGCTGAGATATATATGTATATATACACATACACATAGTAAAAATATCAAGTGCTTCCTTTATATGGTCAGGTAGATTTCATCATCTAGTTTGCAATACACCTGCTCCCTACCTCCATAATGAAACGACCATTTCTCCACCAATACCATGTGGTACTGGCACAGACAGGCAGAGTAAATTCCTGAAAAAACTAAGAATCAACACACTCGATGCACCTGCATTCTTTCTAACCGGGGGATTTTTTGCCCTGAGCTGTTCCAGGGCTCCTCGGAATCCCGAAAAGCACAGTTACTAGTCAAGGGCCAGCCAATCATCTAAGAAGACGTTTAAAAAAAGATGTGTTTGACATAGATATCAAAGCACCCATGCCCAGTCAAGAGCAGTAGTGATAAAATATCACAAATATCTGCAATATATATGAGAAGTTGACTATTGAGGGTTTATTACAATTTCATCTATAATTATAATTTGTTTATCTTCTGTAACAGGAGGTCCCTCAAGGTTTTTGCACTATTAACACCACCGGTCACAGCAAATTTCTGGACTAGTTGGTGAAGATACTTCTGACATATTGGAGGGTCAGGAAAGTGCCCATTAAAAATTCTTTCTTTAGTTTCATAAAAATTACGATTTCCACGGTAAATAAAGCTTGCTTCAATTTTTCCCGCATGGGGATTTGTATTAGGTATCTTCAGTACAATATCAAACTATTTAATGAAACGAACAAGTGAGTGAAATTGTTTTAATTGCCAATGTGAGAGACATATTGCAGCATTGTTCTACTTAAAATAATCCGTCTTAAATTGCATTTTTAGGTGATCAAGAAGATGACTATATTTTGTTTGACTGTCCAGGGCAGATAGAATTGTATACACATCTAACAGCGGTGAAAAAACTTGTTAAACAGTTGCAAAATTGGAATTTTAATGTCTGTTCAGTATTTTTGGTTGATGTACAGTTTATGACAGATGGAGCGAAATTTTTATCTGGTAATTTAGTTTCTTTATTTGCAATTCTTTCTATTTAAATATCGCTATACTTAAGAAATCATGGTTCTTGGGATTAGACCGTGTCAAATTGGAATTACTATCCGACGTTTCGCCTTCGATTGCACGAGGCATCTTCAGGGATCTTTACTCCACGAGATCTGAACACTGAATGAGCTCGAAGAGATTCAGGCGGGCTTTTATACCTGACTTGTGCTCGCCGAACCGTGACCCTGTGTTAAGATCGATTTCCACGTGTGATGTAGACAGTAACCCGTATCTCTATTGAAATTTTTTGTATGTTTAAATATTTCAATAGATTCTCTAACTTTTCGTTTATAAAAACCTGGAACCTATGCTAGAACCTTGGTTTCCTTTACATTTATGAAATGGCCAGTGTTATACTGGTGTTCAGCTACAGCAGGTTGAACAATTTGTTTCTTTTTAATACATCGTTCATGTTCCTTAAGTCTAGTTGATATTGAGCGTCCTGTTTCTCCCACATACACTTCTCCACAGGAGCAAGGAATTTTATATACTCCTTCTGTTTGGAAAGGTACAAGATCTTTTAGGGATCGCAAGCATTGTCCAATCTTCTTATGTGTATTGAAGATTGTACGTATGTTGGACCGCCGAAGTAATCGTCCTATTTTGTCTGTAGTGCCATGTATGTAGGGAAGAACAACACTACCTAATGGTGGCTCTTTATCATTCTCCTTTGGCGGAGTTGGTTTACTATGTCTTTTAATTGAACGCGTAATATCTTCAGTGCAATAGCCATTCCCTCTGAGAGCTTCGGTCAGTTTCGATGTCAGACAGAATGTCCTAATGTACCATTTTCCTTTCTTTGAACACATACATCTAGAAAGGGAATTGTTCCATTAGATTCAATTTCCATCGTGAATTTGATATTATGATGTTGCTGGTTAAGGTGGTCCAGAAATATGAGGAGTTTATCCTGTCCATGAGGCCCAACAACAAAAGTATCATCTACATATCTAAACCAGTGCTTCGGTTTTAGTGGAGCGGATGTTAGAGCAATATCCTCAAAGGCTTTTTGACTTACTTTTTGGTTTAGATATGTAGATGATACTTTTGTTGTTTGGCCTCATGGACACGATAATCTCCTCATATTTCTGGACCACCTTAATCAGCAACATCATAATATCAAATTCACGATGCAAATTGAAGCTAATGGAACAATTCCCTTTCTAGATGTATGTGTTTAAAGAAAGGAAAATGGTACATTAGGACATTCTGTGTATAGAAAACCGACGCATACAAATAGATACTTAAACGCAAATTTTCATCACCATCCAGCACAAAAGAAATCGGTTATTAACTAGTATTCAGAGCTATTTCGATTTCTGATCAAGATTCTTTAACATCGGAAACATCGAAATAGACCGAAGCTCTCAGAGGGAATGGCTATCGCGCTCGCGTTCAATTAAAAAACATAGTAAACCAACTCCGCCAAAGGAGAATAATAAAGAGCCACCATTAGGTAGTGTTGTTCTTCCCTACATACATGACACTACAGACAAAATAGGATGATTACTTCGGCGGTCCAACATACGTACAATCTTCAATACACATAAGAAGATTGGACAATGCTTGCGATCCCTAAAAGATCTTGTACCTTTCCAAACAGAAGGAGTATATAAAATACCTTGCTCCTGTGGAGAAGTGTATGTGGGAGAAACAGGACGCTGAATATCAACTAGACTTAAGGAACATGAACGATGTATTAAAAAGAAACAAATTGTTCAACCTGCTGTAGCTGAACACCAGTATAACACTGGCCATTTCATAAATGTAAAGGAAACCAAGGTTCTAGCATTGGTTCCAGGTTTTTATAAACGAAAAGTTAGAGAATCTATTGAAATATTTAAACATACAAAAAATTTCAATAGAGATACGGGTTACGGTCTACATCACACGTGGAAATCGATCTCATCATCAATCATCACAGGGTCACGGTTCGGCGAGCACACGGTCGGGTATAAAAGCCCGCCTGAATCTCTTTGAGCTCATGCTAAGGGGCAGAAACCCCCGGGTTATTATAGGTGACCTGAACTGCAAACATATACAGTGGAACAGCACCACACAGGATAGAAACGGACAAAGACTCCTGGACTTCTCGGAAGCCCAAGGGAGCATAGTCATAGGACCAGATAGGCCAACGTTTCTACCAAGAAACCTTGGCCATCCTCAGGTGCTAGACATAGCAATCCTAAAGAATATAGTCCATGACTTTGACATAGAAACTCTCGAGGAAAGTACATCGGATCATAATCCGATAGTACTCACACTGGGTAGAGAAAACAGGGCTCAAGAAACCTCAATCAGGAAACCGAATAACTGGAGGACTTATCAGGATAAAGTCCAGGATAAAATCGAAATAGCAGCCATTAATAACCCTCAGGAACTGGAAAGAGCTGTAGAGACTCTAGAGAACAAAATACTGGAAGCATTCCACGAAAGCACAGTAATTATGAACACTCCTCACGTTCAGCCGGGGAGTGACCTCCCTCACGAGCTGAGACTTCTCATAAGAGAGAATAGAAGGCTTAAACATGCCTATGGAAGGAGACATCTTGAGCAGGATAGAATAGCCCTAAACAGGCACTCAACTAGGTTGAGAGATGCAGATGCAGGGTACACAGAGACACAATGTGGTCTAATAAACTACGGGAACTAGACACAAAGGACAATACTGCATGGCAAATGCAGAAATGGCTAAGGTCTGAGAACAAACCAATGCCTCCCCTGCACGGGGCAGGAGGAATGGCATACACAGACCAGGAGAAAGTAGAGGCCGTAGCAGACACTCTCGAACGAGAGTGTCGACTAAACCAACATCCGCTTGAAGATGATCAACATGAAATAGAAGTAATTAATGGCTGCAGAAGACTAAACAACACAGAAACCCCTGCCACGGTGGAGCACCCGGCTACACCACAGGAGGTTGAAAATGTCATAAAATGTCTAAAGAAGCGTAAAGCTCAAGGCAAAGATGGCATAACCAATCAAATGATAAAGCAACTTCCTAGAAAAGGAATTGCTGCACTAACCAGCATAACAAATGCAGTCATGAGACTCGATTACTTCCCCAACAGGTGGAAGCATGCTGAAGTAGTGATGATTGGTAAACCAGGGAAAGACCTAACTTTCCCTCAGAACTATCGACCGATAAGTCTGCTGCTCGCACTCAGTAAAATCGTCGAAAGAGTCCTGAACATCAGGCTCAAAGACGAAACAGACGCCCTAAATATTATCCCTAAGGAGCAATTCGGCTTCAGAAGCGGCCACTCAACAGAATTGCAGGCTCTGAGAATAGTTGAAACTGTCATCAGCGGTTTCAACTTGAAAGAAGCTACTGGCATGGTCTTCCTAGACATAGCCAGAGCTTTTAACAGAGTATGGCACAAAGGACTTGTGTACAAAATGCAAAACGCAGGTTTTGCAGCAAAGACATGCAAACTGATTGCCCACTATCTGGATGATAGATCGGCAAGCGTCAGAGTCAAACTCTCCAAATCGATACCTAGAAGACTAGAAGCAGGAGTGCCTCAGGGATCTGTGTTAGGACCGCACTTATATAACGTGTATACACATGACATCCCCAAGACACACACCACTTCTATAGCCCTATACGCCGACGACTGTGCTATAGCGGCAAAGCATAGAAATGCAGGTATCATTTGTAGGAGACTACAAGAAGAAATGGATCTGATAAGTGACTGGTGTATCACTTGGAAGATCAAAATAAATGCATAAAAAAGCCAGGCTATCCTCTTCCAAAAGAGGAGGATGATACCCCCAGAAGCTATAAGCATTGACGGAGATGACATCCCATGGAAAAACTCGGTAAAATATCTAGGGCTGATAATGGATAAGTGGTTAACATGGAAACCCCATATAGATGCAACAAGAGCAAAGACAAATAAGGCTTTGGCTAGGCTATACTCTCTTTTGAACCGAAGAAGCCCCATGGCTCTTCGTACAAAGCTGACCATGATAAAAATGATTGCAAGATCACAATTGACATATGGAGCAGTAGCGTGGGCGTATGCAGCGCCCACCTACATAGACCAACTGGCAGCTACAGAAAATAAGTACTTAAGGACTGCGGTAGACGCACCTTGGTACGTAAGAAATGCCCAGATCCAGCGGGACCTGGACTGGGAGCCTCTCCAGACAACAATCATGAAAGGCATAGAGTGGGCAGCAGCACACCCATTTGAAGAACTCAGGATGCTAGTGGACTATGACCCTCAGGAGGAGCGGCGGGTACACCGAGTCTACTACCGTAGGCCCCGCGATCACACACCATTACACTGACAATATACACACTTCTCTCTGTTTTCAGACAACTCTCCTATATTGACCGCGACAATATAGAAGAGGTGCGATGTGAGTACACACATCCGGATGTGTATGAGCTGACACACCTAAGATAGCGATGACTTATGGTTTATTAAGGCCCTAGGCCCGTTAAACCGGTAGTACCTATCATCGAGAGGCGGCTTCCCAGGAGGGAGGTCGGGTGGATGGTGGGTCCTCTGGGCCATTAAGCCCCTCGCGTTCGAGCTCATTCAGTGTTCAGATCTCGTGGAGTGAAGATCCCTGAAGATGCCTCTTTCAATCGAAGGCGAAACGTCGGATAGTAATTCCAATTTGATACGGTCTAATCCCAAGAACCATGATTTCTTAATTGACCAAAGCCGTGAAAGCTTTCGTTCTATGATCGCTATACTTAATTAATTGCTTTATTAATTAATTTTTTATGTCCATTTTCAACCTTGAATTACTTAAGGAAAACTGGCACAAATATTTTTCCTTTTATGTAGTGTGGCGACTAAGGTACTAAACTATAAAATTGTCCTTTTCTGTAGGTTCTGATTTCCCTGAGGCCCCCCTAAATCAGATATTGCTGTTATGTATAGTTTCAGTTTTCTTTGAAACATTACTAACTACATTATTTCATGAAGTGTTTGTCTGACTCCAAGCCATGTTCTTCATTTTAAGTTTTCTTTTAATGTAAAGTTGATTGCAGTACTGAAACTGTTTTTAAAAATTAAAGCATAAGTAAATGTGGTCAGATGTGGACATATAAGAGGTATGACGGATGATCCTCTCCAATATTTTATCATGTTAGCAAAATCTTATCTTATTGGTAATATAATTTGAAGCTTTGTTGACACTTAATGAATATATTATTTTATTATATTTTTGTTCTGGATATTTTAATAGTATTTTTTGATAGAGAAATGTAAATAATGCTGTAGAAAGTACTCAACCTATACTTAAACTGCTTTCATTGCCTTTTAAAAAAATAAATTATTTTATTTTTATAATTATATATTCGGGTTGTACCAATGTAGCCGTACAGCAAACTAGATCCATATGGGCTACAGGAAGAGCATGAACTAAAAAGAAAAAGGACAATATAATTGATGTGGCATTATAGTGTTTATACTAACTTTTTTCTTATGCTAGTTTCAAGTTTTAATAGTTCGTTGAAATTTGTTAAAAAATATTTTATGATCTCAAATGGGAGGTGAAGGAGGTTAAATTCAGTAAAATGCAAAAAAATATATAATGGATAATATCGACATGTCAACAATTAAAAGTTGTAAAGGAGAACATTATTTTAATATGTTAAACATTTTATATTTTTATGTCAATGGGTGATTGGCAAAGTTGAAAATCTGTTAGTAAAATTGTAATACTTCCCCTGCCCAATATTTTCTGTGGTTCGTCCCTCACTGTGGTAATGTAACTTGAACTTGATTTAGATATTCATGCTTAATCATGATTAATAGAATTATGAAGCATGGTCAAAGAGAGAATGTAGGATATAATTCTTTTTAGAGAGAAACACATAGAAAGTTATTGTTTTATTCTTTCTTCACATTATAAAATGCATACTAAGTTTCCTATATTTCAGGAACCATGGCAGCTTTAAGTATTATGATAAATTTGGAACTGCCACATGTAAATCTTCTTTCCAAAATGGACCTGCTTAGTAAAACAGCTAGAAGAAGATTAGAGAGATTTTTAGAACCTGATTCACATGCAATCTTAGGTAAGTACTCTTATAATGTTAATATTTATTTTAACACCACAAAACAATTTATTTGTAGGTGATGTAGAGTTAAATGGTATGTCAGCTTTCAACGAAAAGTATAAAAGACTGACCGAAACAATTGGCAGAATTATTGAAGATTATTCACTTGTAAGATTTATACCATTAAATCTTAAAAATCATGAAAATATTGGTAAGTATGATATAAATTATTTAAAAATATTTGACATATTATGTGGAAGTGGCTGGTCTTATTTAAAATCAAATATAAAGGTCCAGGCATTATAATTACAATGAAAAACGGTATCGGTCGAACTTCCTACATTTTTTATGTGATGGACTGCCCTAACATAGTTTTTCAAAATAACAGGGGAGATCGATCGTACAGTTATCGAGCTATGGCGGAACAAAATGGCAATTTGAGGGTACCTAGAAATATAACAAATATGAATGGGTTGCTTTATTTCATATTTGTAATATTTCTAATTTCTCGATGCTCCAAAATTGCCCCTTTGGTCTGCGATAACTCGAAAGCGACCCGTTTTTTGTAATAAAACTAAATTAAGGGAATCATTATCATCAACATATAAAGAATTCAGAAAGATGGATCGAAACGGTTTTGCAATTTTTCTATAAATTTACCTAAACTCAATTTGTATCTATTTTCTTAAGACTTGTACATTTTATAATGAATTTTAGGTGATGTTATGATTACAATAGATAATATAATACAGTTTGGTGAAGATCAAGATGTTAAAACAAAAGATTTTGAAGAGGAGGAACCAGATGAAATTGAAAACCTTACAAATGATTAAATAATAAAATTCAATTTTGTGTTTATTTTAGATAGCTTTAAATATATATATTTTAAATAATAAATAAAAAATAGTTTTGTTCTTATTGTTTCCTTTTGCAATTATACATATTACGCAGATGGCTTCAATACATTCGTGTCATCCAATTCCAAATGAAATTTAAATTTAAGCCAGCGTGGGGAAAAACATATTTTTATTTAATTTGCTTTTCAAGATATAAAAAAACAACGTATTGAGAATACAGTTTTGAAAGAATACTGCCATTCGCCCCGGATTTTTCGGGTATGACCTGTTTTCGGAATCACGTGCTGTCCCACGTTCCCAACGCTTCGAAATGTACGATTTTATCCCGCCCGCCCATAAAAGGCTGGTTGTACAATGTCCTTTTTTTGTATTGATTATCGATTAGAATTTTGATTTCGACTCGTAAGTTTTATATGACGGGTTTAAAAAAACAATTGCAGTTTACAATGGACTACCTTCCAGTTGCAATATACTCCAAATGGATTTTTTTTATTTGAGAAGTTATAAAGATATTGCAATCACGCTTATAATTGTTTAAAGAAATATGAACTACACTTGCATGGATTTTAACAACATGAAAAGTAATAAAGAATTTTTAAAACAGGTGCGTATTTTGGAAAAATATTGTGATGGAATCCAAGTTGCAAACTTGAACGGTAATTATTAAGGCAATAACTTGTTGCAACAATATCCAACACAGCTTTTCGAATGTTGTAAATATGGAGTAATAGTTTATAGAATCATCAAATTATTATTTACGTTATGAATCAAGTTAGTCTAAGTAGATTTGAGCAATTGTACTTTTGATTTACACTATTGCAGAATAAAGTATTAACAGCAACTAGTGTACAAGTTATTATTCTCTGCCAACTACGTGTTTAATTTGAGAAATAGTGCAAAAATGTGCCTTAAAAGAAAAAAAAACATGGGAAAAACACAGTCAAAAGAAGTTATAATTGCCCAGGCAGGCAACAGTGGTGGTACGACTGCAGAAGGTAGCAACAGTAACTATTCTCTTTGGCAAGTTTGGGGAGTTGTGGCTATAATGATTGCAGTTACCTTAATTGTTTTATGGTGTTGCCGAGAAAGAGTTGGAAAGAAAAAAGAATACGTCTAGAAGAAGCCAAGACTTATAAAGTCGAGAAAAAAAGATGACACTGGCCGAACCAATCCGGTGGTCAGCAACGAGGGCACGTGCTAGTGTGGCAAAAAGCAGCTAGTGCGCAACGTTAGGATTGATGAAGCCCCACAATAGGAGAATATGGACTTATCTTAGACGACTATGGACAATGAACATATTTAAGTATTAACATAAATAGTAAGACAGTTTTAGCACAGTATGTTTTATTGGGTATTATTTCTTGGTTATGATTTATTAGTTATTGATAATTATTTTATTTTAATGAGTGAGGTAGTTTTAAGCGATTTGGATGAGTTAAATAATATTATTTCATTATTTATCATAAATATAAAAAAATAATCATTAGAGCGCAGAGGATCTTTGAATAGGGCAAATAACTTAATCAGCAACCTAGAAACATTGGAAAATACATTTTTACAGCTTAGAGATAGTTATAATGAACAGGTGAATGAAAAAACTATCAAGCAGCTTTTATTAAATTTAATCTTAGCGCAAGCGGACGGTGACGAAAATTCGGAATAAATTTTACAATCGGTGAAAGAAAAATTACCTATAAATGCTTTCGCGAATGGTTTAAAAAATTCATATTTAAGAACAATAATAAAGGCTAGAAACTACAATAATTTAAAGAAGAACATTTAAATTTAACTTATTCTAATAACCTATTCCATATGCGAGTTTTCTTTCTTGGAAAAAGTATTTTATTTTTAAAATATTTCATTAAATGTTTTATATAATATAATAAATTCTGATTTTACGAAAAATTAAAAAAGGGAAAACATTTTATGCAGAAAATGTATCCTCTTTTACTTACACACTGTAGGCGTTCCGCATTAGATACAACAAAAATTGGCCATTTTAAAAAAATGGACTGTAATGGAACACTGTAACGTTAGGCTTTAGTTAACAAAACTTTGACATGACATAAATTATTCGCATTTGACAAGTAATAACATAACAATCTAGAATTTGATAAGGTATAACAGGTAAAACAAAGCTGTTTTTACATAATTTTTCTCCGCAGAATTCTGTTTGGTATGTAATCATTTGAATATTTTAGTAGATTTCGAGTTCTAGCAGATAGTTTTTTAGACAGGGTAGTCTTGGTTTCTAAATTTTGCTTATTTAAAAAATACAGAAAACAAGTGATGACAAAAAAAGTCTTTCACAGTTTTGCATATGCATAATGTTATAAACAAATCCAACTGGAGGAGAAAATAACTAATGGTTTTAAAAAAAGCCCTCCATAGTTTTCCTTGGGCTCCTTTATACATTATCGCCGGGTTAGTTACGCCAATGCGAGATTTTTTAACCCATTCTATTTCTGTAATGGGGATACTTTATTGGCTAGCTAAAAGCTGGTGGCTATTAATTTTTTTTTAGGCAACAATATTTGAATTGTTATTCATATGGTTTATGACTTTGGTTCACGTTAAATAAGAAAAACGTGTGTATGACTGCTTTTTTGACAAATTTGTACTAATCTAACGGGGGGATTCACTTAATAGTATATATTTTACTAAAAAAAATTCTTGTTTTAATATAGTCTCGGAATTCGGTTTGCGCGCGCTTTCTTTACAGCAAACCTAACCAATCCTAACGTAATTTAACTTTATGAGAATAAATCCAAATTTTTATTAATTATAATTTTGTTAAAAAAAAACTGAAAAAAAAAATCTTCGCCTTTGTCGGGATTTGAATCGAAAACCTATTCGACGTGGGCGGAGAACCCTACCACTGCGCTTCTCGACAATTTGACATATAAATAGCTTTAGCTTAAATAGTTTCGCGGTAGCATGTGCTAATTACGAAGGCGCTTTTGCGTTCACATGTGGTAGGTAAAATGCTACGTTTACATTCAGGTTCGCTTGATTTGCGATCGCGTGTGATAGATATAAAAATGTCCCCCGGACCATTCTATGTCACCGTTACAACACTGCGCCACCAAGCTTCACACCGGGAATCTAATAGATCTTATTTATACTAACCCCAAATAAAAGTATATATTACCATAGTTTACAGAATAATCATATTACTTCACTCTCGGGTGGCACTTTCTCAGATCGGCATCAAAAGAGAGCGACAGATACGGCGCCACGGTAAAGAATTGTGGGGGATATTGAGGCAATAAGAGCGGAGTTTGACGCGATTTAGTTCGGTCAGAGTGCTGTTGGTGAACATAGTGTAAAATGTCCCGTTTTGGTAAGTAATTATAAGGAAATATTTTTTCAATAAAATTTTGAAAAATATGTTATTGTAAAGTCGGAAAACAGATTGTCTAATTAATTATAATTTAAAGAAATTATGGTAAATAAGATTGCATATTTAGAGTTTAAAGTAAAATTTGCTGCATTTTTTGTCGGAACGTATGTAAAGAGATCACAAGGTCCACCTGCAATCGGTTGTAAATCTTCGAAAAGCCGTCACGGTTACTTATGGATAGATTTATAGATATTTTCGCCAGTCGAATATTATTTGTAGACCACGACTGATCCAAAAGTTACATCGCAAAACTTTGATCAAATATTAATTTAAATTATGAAGTAGGTAAACAATACTACAAATATTTGAAATAAAACTTATCAATGCTGTTGCAATGCAGATATATTACTAATGGATAAAAAAGGTAGTTGGTACATTAAAAACGAAATCACAAATGTTGTAAGATCGATAATAGTGTCAAATTTATTTTGTTTGTAAGTGACTATTGGCGAACTTTAAACTAAAATATATTCGCACTCTTATATACAGAGACAGAAAATAATCTTGAGGAAAATGGTCAATGATTTTTTCTCAATATTTCCGCCACAAGCTAACCCACCGAATTTGCAAATATATTTTCCAGTGCAATACTCCTATATGGCACAACTAATCCTCCACACCCGTTAGGAGTGTAAGCTTTCAAATGACAAAATATAGTTTTTTTTTCCTCTAACAAGTTACTTTTATTATTTATTTATGAAAACTTTGGCGTATTTCACAAGTATGCTGTTGCAAACACTTTATTAAAAAATATCCAGTTACGTAAACTAATCCATTTCCTTTAGCAGTTTTGAGATTTCGATAGTCAATTGTGTGAACTTTTATGAAATTTAATTTTGGTTTGGTCAGGGGTAAAGTTTCACTACATTGTTTTATAAATTGTGGTGTAATATTAAGTAAAACACCGTTGATATTATCCATACAATTTGCACTCTCGACGTGCTCAAAATGTCGCATGGAAAAAATCTTTTTGAAAGCTCGGTAGATTTGTATAGGTGTAGGATTTTTATCGTGTCTACAGCAACTTCTGATTTGCCCAAAAAAATGTTTACGCAATCTTGATTGTTATTCGTTAGAATAGGTATGTATTTCCTTTTGTCTGTAGTTTTCTAAATAAAATGGTAAAACCCCTGATAGTCAGAAATCATTATTTTCTACTCTCAAATCTTTAAAAAGGTTATTCATTTGATTTAGGAAGGTCAAACCAGAAATAAATTTGAATATTTTGTATAAATTCAGCTGTTGGTCTTATATGGATAAACTCGCCACTGCTACTAAGTGGCTAAATATCTTTGTGGCCAATTTAACTTTAATCTTTTAAGAGCCAGCCTGTATTTATAGTTTTGTCGAATGCGTCCATTTTTTCTTATTTGTTGTACCATTCTTTAAAACGAAAAAGGTGAAAAAATTATTCCTAGTTGATGTTCAGAAGGTGAAGAACATCCAATAAATAGACAATCTCTCTACCATCAACAAAAAAACTTGGACAATCTTCTGTAAGCTTTAAATTTACTTTCACGAGCTTATAAACGTTGGAGCTTTGATCAGACACAACATCCAGGCCAAAATACGCGTTACTGCCAACTATACCGCGTGATTCTTAAAAGTGACTCAACCTTTTTTGTCTTTTGAAATTTAAAAAACAAATTTAGATGTTATGTTTAAGACAAAAATCTGGATTTACTTACAAAGTTAGCTGCATCCGACCCGGAAGTAACCGTAACTTTCGATTTTTAAATAGCATGCATGCAAGTTTGTCTTTATATTTTCATAGAAAATGACATTTTTAGTATAATGGCAGGCAACTTATGACTTTTTGACATATTATGGCAGATTACTAAATTAGTATGTATAGGAAATTAATAGTATTGCCAGTCTTCGCCTGTGCCTCGACAGGCACGGTCGCCCGGGAATGTTCGGATTTTCCTACTAGGTGTACAATGTACTACAATTATGTTCTAATTTATTACTTTTCATCAATGTATGAATAGTCAACTTACTTTCTGTTTCTTTAGACAAAAACAATGCATGAACCAGTGGCGACTCGTGGATTTAAGAACGGGTGAAGCGCAGCGTAACTAGGTGCACAGCCCCGCAGGTAAAAATAGCGTCGTAGGCGAAAAATGTTCGGGATGCCACGCCCAAAATGGCTATTTTTTACCTTTTTATGATGTTAATTATCCATCGCTTTGGAGCGTTTTTTAATACTTAGGGGAAATAATATGAATTTATAAGATTTTAGATATATTTTTTTGTTCTTAGAAAACAGTTATATAAAAACGATACACGACACGATGCAAAACTGCTTCCGCCTCCGATGATCCGAACGGACTAATTTACATTAATTCTATAACAAGCGCCTGCAGTAGCAGTTTTATACCCCTCCCATCTCTATTTGGCTTACGGATATTCACCACTGCGTTGCCATAATAAATGCCGTAAACAAATCTAAGCGGGAAAGCCGACGTGCGAGGGAAGTCTGAGGAGGAATTTGTTAACTGCTGATTGTGATTCCTCAACGGGTCGCTCTTATGAAAAGGTGTTCAGCGCGCTACATTTTTAAGTCATTATTATTTTTTGAGTATATAACACACTAGTTTTGATAGAGAATTATGGTATAATTAAGTAAACAATGTGAATTTATATAAAACATACTACATTTTTATAATAGAAATGTAGATTATAAAACGCTTAATATTTTAAAAATATTTTTATTTTTATGTAAATTGATTGGTAAATGTCGGTGAAGCGGCGCTTCACCCGCGTCCCCTGGCAAGCCACCACTGGCAGGAAATAAGTGAGACATTGTTTTGACCAAATAAAACATTCTTCCGTAAAACGCAGACTACAAACTCTTATTCAAATATAGCAATTTTCGGGACTGATATTTGCAAAACGATGGTTCCCAATAAACCCTAATTGTTTCGTCCATTGTTTTCACATCTGTAAACATAAAATATAAAAATATTCATTAATTGCGTACTCATATATTTACCTGTGGATGAATTAACTATACCTACATATTTTTTATTTACCTATAGATTTATTAAAAAGAAAATTATAATAAAATATATTTATACCTTTGTGCATCCCTCGGACAACGAACAAATGATAAATCACTATCACGTTTAGAGGTACAACTATCAACTGGATATAACAATCAAGATGGCGCCAAGTGAGGTGTCACAGATTACTAGTGAGTTAAAACAGTTCAATAAACAAGACTTATTTAACTATATCGTATTAAAAAAATATCCGAAAGTACTTCGAGTCTTAGTCTTAGTGAAAG
Organism: Kuschelorhynchus macadamiae; assembly: GCA_030620095.1. NCBI lineage: Eukaryota > Metazoa > Arthropoda > Insecta > Coleoptera > Curculionidae > Kuschelorhynchus > Kuschelorhynchus macadamiae. The sequence goes on from JAUTXW010001849.1 coordinate 50,109, forward strand.
TGCGCTGATGTTTCTTCAAGGAAATTCGGAGCAGCAGGATGTGTTTTATCAGTCCAGTACTGACCAAGCCACAGTCAACGAATGTAATGAAATACTTTGTATAAAGTTAAAAGCAGACCAGGCTAGAGTTAAAGTGTATTGTCATAAAAGGTTAGTGCAGGAAATGGAAAAGCCGAAGGAACAACTTAATACAATCATAGTCCTTCTAAATTCAAAATTAGAAAATGAGGTTAGGCGTCCGAACTCCAAACGCAACCGATCAACAGCCGTGGGCCTCAATCCACCGACTCGAAAGAAAGAAAGGGCAAAATACCTCGGTACCTGATGTTTCAGCTGGCCCTCAGACTACAGCGCAAGCGTTCCCACCACTTGGAGATATTCAAACGACGAAAAACGGATCCAGCACTAGTCAAGGTAGACCGCCTCGCTTCAGTAGAAAACCGCACCTGATATCCAATGATGCAGGTGCCCTGCAAGGTCATTCAGCAGTACCGCACGGTCAACAAATTATTACGACTCAAATGATGTCCGATGCTGTCTCGAAAGCTAAATCACAGTACGCTTCTGCTGAGTTGGCAAAAACATCTGAAGATAATAAACATTCTCTCCCCTGGTCAATGGTTCAAAGAAAGGGGCATAAAAGAAAAACTATTGTTGGGGTTGGAAAAAATTGTGGCTTAAAAGCCGCCCCCTCTTTTATTCATTTTCCTGTCTATGGGCTCGAGCCATCCTGTACCGAACAAGATTTCAAGTCTTACTTATGTACCATTTTCCCTGAAGTGGTTTGTCAAAACTTAGATCAAAATATGCGACTGAGTATTCACATTCAAAGTTAGCGTATTTGAGAAACAATTAACTAATATACTAAATAAGAAAGAAATTAACGGCCATTTGGACAAAATATTCTGCCTGTAGTAAGCTTATTCAAGTATAGGGTCCAAAAATAATGAACCATTATACTTACAAGCCTTTAAATGCTTTCCTAATATAACATACTAGAGGCTACCCTGTGGCCACCTGGTGCAAAAATAAACAGGTAATTGAAAAGGAAAACCTTGGGCGCAACATAACAAATGACAAGAATAATCTCGAGATATTCCATGTGAATGTTCAAGGTTTACGTAATAAATCTGACGAACTCTCGTTATTTTCGAGTGAAAACAAGTATGATGTAGTATGTGTTAGAGAATACCCGTGTAGTGACGAGATTTTGAACGGTGTTACTTTGAATAATTATATATTGGCGTGTTCCTTTTGTAGAACGGAAGATGTCCACGGTGGTTCCTGTATATATGTGCGTAGAGATGTAGAATACAAGATTATTTACATTAGAACTTATTGTATAGAACTAAATGCCAAATTTTGTGACATAGAGTTTTGCCAGGGTAAGATTCTTATTTTAACATTATGCAGATCTTGTTCTGGTTGTGTTGACACTTTCCTGCAGTCTCTTGATGGTCTGCTTCTCGGTCTCTACAGTAAAAATAAAAGAATTGTCATTCTCGGAGATTAATTAATATTAATTTTCTGGGAAATTCTGCGAGTCTTGCAGAACTTATCTCGATTTCTGATAGTTTTGGTATAAATGCAACCATCTCTGATTTTACTAGAGTAAGTGGTACATCCGCTACCTGTATAGATAATACAGTAATGAACATAAATGAAAATTGTTTTTCCTCAGGTGTTGTCGATCCATGCCTATCATTACGGGCAGTTTATCAATTTGAATTTTGATGTTCACATACAGCACAACATATTAAAAATTAGAAAAATAACAAAAAAGTCAATTCAAAACATGAAACAGGCTTTAGTTGAATTAGATTGATCAAACTTTTACCTAAGTGATAATGTTGAATATATGGCGTCCTTTTTGACTTCCAATTTTCAAAATTTAATTCGTAAAAACTATCGTTTTGAGAAAGTCAAAGGTAGTCAACCTTCTGTCCGTCGGTTTAATAAAAAAAAAACGTGAAAAAATGTCAACCGTTAAATTTGTAAGTGATGTAACTGGCAATGAAAATTATAAAAGACTATATTTATTTTTACAAAAAGATTATGAAAAATCTATTATGGAAGCAAAAAAACAAGTTTATAGTAGTTACATTGCTAAATCGAAAAATATATCTAAAAGTACATGGAGGATCATAAATTCTGAAAGAAATCTCACCACATGCAACCCTGGTGAAACACAATTATAGGCAACTGATTTTAACAATTATTTTCTATGTGTGGCTTCGGAAATTATTCAAAAACTGTCTATTAGCGATAAATCACAAAAAAATTTTTATCTTATATACCAGTACTAAACAAATCTTTTGCGGATCTTCCAGTTACTGAAAATGAAATACTGAGAGTAATTCATTCACTTAAAAGGTCAGCATCCTATGATATTTATGACATTAATGCCCTTATTTTACAGCATATAGCCGATGATATTGCCAAACCACTTGCGCTATTATTTAATACATGCATAAGTCATTAACTATCTAGAGTTGTCCCCGTCTTTAAGAAGGGCGCCATTAATGAGGCTAGTGATTATAGAAGAGAAATTATTGATAATATTGCAAACTTTTTTGAGTCAAATAACTTGCTTGAAACGACGCAATATGGCTTTAGAGAGGGCCAATCTACAGTTCCATCGTTTAGTATGATGGTGCAAAATATAGTCGAGGGCCTTAAAGCAGGAGAATATGTAGATCTTGTGTGATCTCAGCAAGGCCTTCGGCTGTGTTTAGCATAAACTACTCTTTAAAAAATTATATCGGTATGGCATTAGAGGAAGACCTCCTGGAATATTACCTTTCATCAAGGAAGCAGTGCGTTTGCCTTGGAGATGATATATCAGAATTTGGTATCTTTGAGAATGGAGTACCCCAGGGATCCATCCTTGGGTCTCTTCTCTTCATTATATACATGAATGACGTATTTTCATACCTATACCTATACCTATCCCAATACAAATGTGTTTGTTATGAGAATGATACATCCTTATTTTGTAGAAATAAAAATACAGAAGATTTAAAAAATGACAGCAGACAATTGGCTCTTCAGGCTGACCATTGGTTTCCGCAAAATTGTCTAAAGTTGAATGAACGAAACAGGAGATCACTTGTTCAACAAATAGAGATATCATAGAACATAATAGCACTAAGGTTCTCGGATTAACACTCGATGATACTCTTAGTTGGAGTCCCCATATAAAATCTCTACGCGGCAAATTATCTTCCGCCATATATGTTATAAGAAAATTGGAACCAACACTAGACCGAGAAGCGGTCCTTAATATTTATTACGCACTTTTCCATGCACACATTTGTTATGGTGTCATTCTATGGGGAAGTGCAAGTGGTTGCACTCAAATTTTTAAAATACAAAAAAAGGCTATTCGGGCGTTTGTGGGATTGAGTAATCGTGACCACTGTAGGCCTTACTTTAAAAGCCTTCAAATTTTGACTTTACTAGCATTATATATATAATGCATCAATTGATAGAAATTCACAAAAATGTAGATACATTTCTACATAATTCGGATATACATAATTATGGCACAAGATCGGCAAGTTCGATTAGACCGACCAGATATAGATTAAATATATCTTTAAAAAATTCTTTAAATTTTGATTTATAGAATGTCTTAACATTAAACATTAGAGAGCTTTCAAAGCATACATTTAAAATTGATATTGAAAATATCTCACGTTGCATGGGTTTTACAATGTTTCGGAATATTTTGAAATTACAAACAAGTCATTATTTAATTTTACTTAAAATTTAATTGTTATTTGTTACTCGTGTCGTATAAGTGTGTGTAGTATTTATATTATATTTTCATTTTGTACTATATTGTACTTTCATGTTGTACTTGATGACTTGCTACAATTGTAATTTGCAAAAAGTAGTCGAATAAAGATATGTCTATGTCTATGAGTAAGGCCTTTTTCACAAAAAAACTCAATATTAAATTCACAAAAATGTTACATACTTTACCAGACCAACCGTTATAACAATGCAACTTTAATTCGCAACGCGAGTCCGAAACACTGTGTAGGCCTCTAAGACGTGTTTGGATCCGCCGAGAGCCAAGGGAAGTGCGGAGCGATGGAAAGGAATTTAACGGTTTTCGCCGAGTGTCGCTACTTATGTTTATTCAGTAATCAGTAGACTTTGATAACATTGATATCACTGAAGAAGATTAGCCAATACGTCGCGTGACCCAAAATAAACCAATAATGTATCTTCCATTACACAAGTGGCTTGGGAAAAGAAATCTAGCATTAAGGCCGTATTCCGTTTCCAAACCTGATTAACCGGTCCAATTGACAGAAGTATGGCAGCGGTTTTGAAACACCCTTTAAAATGGAATACCTGTCAATTAATTGACAGTTCAGACAGTGGTTACCCGACTACAAAAATTCTTGGGTCGTTCTAGCGATTCTTCACAGTTATTTTGAGCAAATTTTTTATTCTTATACATCGTTCTGCCGCTTGCCGAGTCTTGGTTGAAATGTTTTTTTTATTGTTGGCACAAAAAAATGTGTTTTAAAAAGCTAAAAAACTTAACGAACATTGTTTATATACTCCGACATTTTCAATAATGTCAATTTAATCAAGCCGCTGCAGGTGGCGCCGTAGCCACGTATTGGATTTGCTCATGTTTTATCCGTTGTTCTAAAAACGATAATTTTAAGTTATAAAAACTATATGTCCCTAGATTATTCCCAACGCAATACTAGGTAACTGAGTATTATGTTTTCAGTAAAAGCTTAACAAAATTATACACCTTTGTTTTATTTTCTTTTTAAAATTTGTTTATATACCTATCTTATGGGTATATTGCTACAAACCAGGTTTTCATATTTTACTACCTATTCTTAAAAATGTTATAAAATTCTACTTAAATTAGAGCTTCCATTCCATTCTGTAGTAAATATAACTACTTGTTTATCTGTTTTCCTTTTAGTTCTTTCATAGTAGACTTATGGTTAGAGGTGGGAAGAACGGTCCTAAATTAATAACGTTATAAAACGTAACGTTTTTTTTATAAACTTTCCCCAAAATCATAAAATTGGCTTAGCAAGAATAGCAACTGTAATTCTTTTACCAAATTCGCTTTGCCTTATACGAAAACCTCAATTTTTAATAATGGAAACATATCCTGGCGCTTCTTATGGCCCCTTTCCTATAATATGTGAGATATTTTATCCTATACCTCTGAGTTGATTCACTGTTCCCGTGTGAACTGCAAACAAAAAACTAGTTTTCAATTTCCTTAAAACCTTCACGACAAACAGGCAAACATATTAAAAGTAACACGAAGTATATAGAAAAGTCAACCAACAACACAGATCGCAGCTAGATGAAACGAATAACGAAAACGACACGAGAACGAAACAAAATGACCTGACACTGGCACGTAGTCCGCAGAAAACATTTGTACTTGTAAACGGCAAAGGTAACTGATAGGAAGAGGAAGTAGGTTCCAAGAGCCGTTATTTTTTCCGTTCATGAATCCATTAATTCTTCAAGTTTATTTTTTATAATACTGTTTGTTGTAGTGCATAATAGAGCTTTTAGATTGATTTATAATATTCATTATTGTATAATAGAGACCATCAGAAATCCTAACTGGATTGTCATATAAATAGTAAATTACATTTTGGTATGGTAATGCGATGTTTTGAGTATATTGGATCAAGTTTAAATATATGAAATAGAAATTGGGAGGGAGGAAGGCGTGTGCCTTTTTTTGGAACTAAGCCGCCGGCGTCGCGTGTTGATTTAAAAGGATAAGTGCATTTCATAAATTTTAACATAAACGTTAATAAACAGTTTATATAACAAAAAACAAATATTACCAATCATCTTTTTTTTTTAAATTTAAGCATACTCTTAATTATCGTACATGTATTTTAATGCCGTAAGATCCGTGTCTAATATATTAGAAATTTACACTGTTGTGTGACGTTGCTAAAATACAATTTTAATGTTACATGGAAAGTGACGATAGTTATTTTATTATAAATATTCGTTTATTTGCGCTGTTTATTTCACATATTTTATTTCAATAAATAAAAGCTGTTTAAGTTTGTTGTTCAGCACAAATATATTAAAATATTCTTAGTTTTAAAAAGTCCAGCGAATAAACAACACAAACACATCCAATTACCCGGGGTATCGCGTTGCGAGCCTCGACCCTTCCTCGCATTTGATAACAGTTGCCTTGTCAGTTGCCAAAATAACGCACCACCCATGGAACTAAGACGACGAACGAATACGACGCGATGGTTTGGATTTACTATGTCGCTGTTGTTCCCACTAGTCCCCACGGTCGGCAGTAACTGAATAACTAATTATTCTTGGGATGCATAACGTTCCATAACGTTTCACCCAAATAACGTTATACAATAACGACATGTCTCTATTTATCTTTCCTACTTCAAAATGTTTCCTTCACTAATTTTTATTAGCAAAATATCTACAGAGTAGTTATTTTTCAAATCGTAACGAAACAGCTATGGGTGGGAAAAGTACAAGATTTTCATACGTTTGTAAGGAAATAGCAGTGTTGCCGGACTGTTTGATGAAAAGTAATAGAGTGTGTGTTAAAATAGTAACAAGTTTTGAAAAAAATAATAAGGACGCCGGAACGTTTCAATAAATTTAAAACTAGCGTCTAAAAGTTTCCGACTGTATAAAAGATATCATCAACGAATGTTAAGGAAATACGAATACTTGTTGTGTTTTTGAAATAAAAGTTAAAACAAAATGTATCTAAATTTTGTAATAGAATATCGAAAAGTCTACATTTTTTTAATAAACAAGATGATTTTTTTGACTAAAAACTAACTTTGTGGTCATCTTAACGAAAAAAATAAAATAGTGGTGATTTTCTGGATACGCCACTGAAAAAAATAATATGCTTTTACTCGTAATAAATAATAAAATAAGAAGCCAGTCACACAACACTCGCGCGTATTTCAAATCTGATTTTCATTGTTTTGAGGTTGAAAATTAGTCTAGTTGTGTGTAGTTTATTTAGTTTAACTTAATGGATTTTCATTTATTTTTAATTGACTTCACTGTTGCTAGTGGAATGATTAGATTTATTATTATAATTATTGTTCTTGTGTTAAATGTTTTCTTTTGGACTTGTAAAAATGTTATTTCTTTTATAAGTGGTTTGATTTAATTCATTTTATGTACTTTTGAGTTGTTTAACTTACTCTACTAGTGGAACATTAGTTACATATGCATATATTTGTCTTTTTACTTCAAACTTGTATATTTGGTAATTAGTTTTTATAAGCTAAATAAACGATTCAATAATAGTAAGCCCATTCTTAACATTCAAATTCAACTTTTTTATCCCCCGCGGAAATAAACGGTGAACTAATAGGAAGTACATTGAAAAATCGGTGTTGGAATTGCTGGAATGGCTGGTGGCCGTTTATTAAGCGTGGAACACAATGAAACTTACGTTCGTTCATTTAAGGAAAACTTTATTTTTTCTTGTATATTTTTGGTATTTTGTTAGATGCTTTTTTAAAATATAAATTATTAATGATTATATTTGGTTCCCACGTCAAAATTATTGCCCATTTTTAAACCACAAAATGTGTTCCCCGTTTTTTTAGTTTTGTTTTTGTACGTTAGTTTTTACGGTAAAAGTTTTGCGAGTTCCATTTCAAGCTTTATTCCGATAAACTCTACACTTAAAACGTTGACGAGCGTTCCATTGTGTTCTAATGTGGTGGTCGGGATTTTAACAGGCATAATTAATTAACGTTACATCAAAGTGGGTGAAACACAAGAACACCTTTAATCTCAAAAGGTAGAAAATTGCTAAGTTCCGTGCTTCGCTGATAGCATGGAGAAGCGAGACGAAACAAAATCGGAGAAGAGTGAGAGCCATTTCCTGGCATCGCCATACGCACTATGTCTCCTGGTTTTAACACTTTGCGCCGCGGACTATGGAAATTTTCCGCTGTCGACCCGCAGGCCGAAAGCAGGCTCATCGAGCGCAGAAAAACCGGGCCATATATGGAAATGCACAAGGAAAGAAGCGCAAATCTGGCTATAAAAGCACTTGGAGCGAGGAAATCAGCATTCTTATTAGCGACTACCATTTGCTAAACGTCGTAATGCCCAAATGGAAAATCATGTTTGCCTGTTAGTTTTGTCGTTCGCACCATGAACAAAAATCAAATTGGACAGATTTTTGCGCGTACTTCAGTCCGGAATACAGTGTTAGGATTTATTCTCCGAAAAAGAACAATTGACTTAACGAGTAAGTAATATGTAAACCATTGTGCCTTGTGAACTTTTATTGTCATTGTCTATGTCGTTTGAAACAAATTGTGAACAATAAGCCGTAATTATTATTTAATAGAAATAGTGTTTTTTTAAAATCTCAGAATGTGTTTATGTTGGCCGTACTTGAAAATTTATCCTTAGACTCTAGGCTAGGTAGTAAATAAACGTCGAGTGGCCGGTCAATAACCTAATTCCGTATCAGCACTTAGGCCGTCGATGAGTGCGACTCGGTATTTAGCATATAGGGCACCCATCTGTCTGGATTCACTTTGCGATGCGAGGAATGTTGCTCAGAGCGCGACAGAGTAGTATTTAGGATAAAAGTGGAATAAAGAGATTTAATTTTAAATAAAAGTTATAGTTTAAATTCTCTTATTATGTTCGAAGCCGCAGACTGAATTATTACTATGTCAGACCGAATTAATAATTAGCTAGTTTAAATAAATGTTTAACAGAATGATAGAAATTAATTTAAGTATAAACTCACTTAGTTCAGTGTATTTAAATTAATTAATCGAATTTGAATTTAAGACAAGAATAGGAACTTATAAATAAAGCTGAGTTTTGTCAAGTGATTTGAGCAATAGGTAGAACTATAAACTTCGTTAGGATATTTAATTAGGGTTAATGACGTTTAACAACAAAAAAAAAAGAGGAATAAGAAACTTGATGAGTGCGTTTAGATATTTTATTGGTTTGAAAATAAATTAGTAAAAAGGAATTTAGTCAGATGAACTTAAGTGTTTTATCTCGACTTAAGAATGATAGAAAGGAATAGTAAGGAGAGCCTATTGAGTTAAGACATTAGATGTTAGGTAGCGTATAAAATCTGACTATAAGATCTAGTGGAATTAAGTTAAGTTTTATCTGTTTGAAATAGTTAGGAATGCGGACTGGGTAACTAAAAATAATTCACTTTAATTAACAGTAGGAATAAATATAGGAAAGTGTACTGGATCAAATAATATTAACGGAATTATAATTGAATTCTTTACGAAAAGAGATAGTAGAATAAACTTTTAAAGTAATTTTAATTAAATGACTTTATTGGAAACCATTAAAGTTATTATGCCGTAAAAGCTCCCTTTCACTTATTACGTATAACAACATCATAATTAAAATTACCTTAGCTCGGAACCTGAATTAATGTTACTATCTAAAGAGTAAATATATCAACTTAGGATTTAAGAAGTGTAGTTTTAAGAAGGGATAAATAAGGTGCCTGGTGCTACGGACCCTTGAAAGTAACCTGAAGAGGACCAACAACAGGGCCGTACTAGAAGTAAGTACATTACGGGCCATACTGGTAAGCTAAACTGTGTACAAACAGGTTACGGGTGTTGACCTACTAGAAAAGGGGATAATAAATAGAGTAGAGAAAAGAAGGCCACCACAATTGGTGCAGCAGGTGTGGGGTAGTTTGATTAAAAATCCCCAGAGAATTGAGAAAAATTAGAACATTATTAAATACCACAGTTCGTGTCTGTTGATTAAAAACACCGGAGAATAGGAATAGAAATAGAATAGCACCAGATAGCAGGAACTTGCCATCTGCATAGTACTATTTATCCCCAGGAAGAAAAGAAAAAAAATCAAAATGACAGATCCAGCGCCAGTTACCTCAGCAGTCCAGACAATTACGAATAATATTGTCTTAGGGATTGACTCAGTACAAACCTACGATGGACAAGGAAATATAGAAGAATTTCTCAGTTGCATCGAAGAAACCGCATTAATTACAGGATGGAATGAACAACAAAAAGTGGCCATTGCTCGTCTGAAACTTAGAGGAAAAGCCAAACAATTTCTGGAAGCCGTGCCTGACTTGAAGAACACTACGAAATGGGCAGACTTAAGACAGGAATTAAAAACACAATTTACACTACCCTGTGTAAAAAGTATGACCATGAAAAACTTTGTGGAATGCAGACAGAGAATTGGAGAGCCATGCAGTCAATTTTTAACAAGACTAAAATTGCTTGCGAATAAAACCCTCACCCTTACATGAGTGCCTACGACCGATTTTATCCTGAAAGAAAAATTGGACTAACCTAGACCAACAACGATTAGGTGTTTCGCCTGTAACAAAGAAGGACATATCGCCAGAAAGAACCGGCATCAGCCCAGAGAGTATTTAAACTCCACCGCAGGGACTACACAACCCCGAAGTCCTACTGCAAACCAGGGAGGTTGGGAATAAAGAAAGAAGGCAGAGTAGGGATTAACATATGCTCGCCGACAGGAACCCCGAAGCCTGCGAATAGTGTAAATATTAGTATTAATGGATATAGGTATAAGGCTTTAGTTGATTCAGGAGCAGTTGTATCCCTAGTAAAACCCAACGTTGTCCAGGGTTTCAAGAATATGACATGTGAGACAAATTTAGTAGATGTACAGGGAAATAGTATACCCATGTACGGAGAGGTGCAATTAAACGGTACTTGGTGTCACTGCCTTTTCTTTTCCACGAGTAATGCGGGAAAATTCCATGGAGACTGACTTTCCACGATGATTCCGTCATCTAGCAATTTCTGTACCTCTTTTCTCATAATTTCCTGCCGCTGAAATGGAATCCTATATGGTCTTCTATTAATAGGAGGAATATCTTCCGTGATTATCCTGTGTACTACCTCATTTGTACACGTAAGTTTTTGATCTGGGGCTTTAAATACATCGATAAATTCAATCACTAAATCCTTTACCTTCTTGTCTACTTCGGACTTAACATGATGAAGATTTAATTGCTCTAATATTTTTTCACAAGTGTTGGTGTCTACTTGTCGGATGGGGATAGCTGATTTTTTTCTGTTTTGCTCAACATCGGCTTCTAAGGCCTTAGCAATAACACTTTTTCTCTGCACTAATATTTCTTCCTTTGAGATATTAGTCAACTTTACAGGAATCTCTTTTCCTGCCTTACATAACACTCTCGCGACCAGCAATCCTTGGGGTAATTCGACATTTGGTTCCAATACCAAATGCTGAGCCTTAACCCTCGAAAAATCCACTAGGGTTGCTGTGCAAATTGCCTGGCACATCGGGGGTATTTTTAAATCCTCTTTCAAAAATACTCCGACAAACTCCGGTCCTGAAGATGCGCACCTTGATGCCAACACTTCAGAATTCTCCGGTTCACGTACGTCGTCGCACCTTAATACGTCCCTGTCCCTGCCTTCCTGGCACTGAGTAACGTCCCGTGAAATTTCACACTTAACTTCAGGCATTTTCTTCTTCAGTGTTTCTTTATTGGCACTTCTTGTAATGCTTTTTTTCTGTTCTGGTTTCTTTTTCTTGGAAGCTGCAGCCTTCCCAGAAGATATCACAGATTTCGGCTGTTCTGGTACGATTTGTTCTGTACTTGTGTTCAGGCAACGGTCAATCACCTGATCATCGTTGTCCGTCATTATTGACCGTAACAACGAAGAGTTAAGCCTCTCATTCTGTACTACCTCTGTTTTTTCTAATATTTCACTAAAATTTTTTAAAATGGCATTACATTTTTCCAACAACACGCTAACATTCCTCAGAGCTAAACCTTCCTCATCCTTCAAATTTTCCTCTTATTCTACTGAGTACATTTCTATCATTTGATTAAAACCATAAAAAGATCCATTTCCCCAATCAACTTTGACGTTATATTTAAACAGAAAATCTATTCCTAACAAGACATCCGCATTAAATCCTCCCGATTCGATAATCATAAAATTATGTTTCACTGTGGTTTTTCTTGAAAACGTTATTGGTAGTTAAGTTTTATCTGTTTGAAATAGTTAGGAATGCGGACTGGGTAACTGAAAATAATTCACTTTAATTAACAGTAGGAATAAATATAGGAAAGTGTACTGGATCAAATATTATTAACGAAATTATAATTGAATTCTTTACGAGAATAGAAGAGATAGTAGAATAAACTTTTAAAGTAATTTTAATTAAATGACTTTATTGGAAACCATTAAAGTTATTATGCCGTAAAAGCTCCCTTTCACTTATTACGTATAACAACACCATAATTAAAATTACCTTAGCTCGGAACCTGAATTAATGTTACTATCTAAAGAGTAAATATATCAACTTAGGATTTAAGAAGTGTAGTTTTAAGAAGGGATAAATAAGGTGCCTGATGCTACGGACCCTTGAAAGTAATCTGAAGAGGACCAACAACAGGGCCGTACTAGAAGTAAGTACATTACGGGCCATATTGGTAAGCAGGTTACGTATGTTGACCTACTAGAAAACGGGATAATAAATAGAGTAGAAAAAAGTAGGCCACCACACTAACATAAAAACTAACCCACAAAAACCAAACTTAAATAGGAAATGCACATTTGTGGAACAAAAAGGGGTGATAATTTTAGCGTTGGAACTAAATATAAAACTCTATAACATATATTTATAAAAAGTATCTAACGAATCGCCGAAAAATACATAAAGAAATAAGAAAAATAAATTCTGATAGAAATGAACGTAAACGGTTGACGTAATTCGCATTGAGTTCCACGGTATATAACTGGGATAAATCAGTAAATCCCTGTACTCACTTAGTGAATACCAACGAAAGAACAACATCCCACGCATACTGTTAAATATTCGTAGGTTTGTTTTAATATTCGTATTGGCGTCTACATATAGCGAACGTATGGGTGATGTGTGCAAAATTATGTTTAAAATTGAATATGCGGTACCAACAAGCGGGCGAGGTCTGTCCGCAAGGGTTGTCGTTGTCCATATGCTTTACGTCTACACTAAGCGAACGCATGCGTTCCTCTCCATGCGTCCGTATTTGTTCGCTAAGTGAGTACGCGGCTTAATGTCTTTATTTATTTGAAACTGTAACTGACGTAATCACTGGCCGCGTTCACCCGCCTGATCGCTCGTTGGCTATCGATCATCAAAGTAGCGCTCAAATAATAGCAATGGTTTGAACGGTTTTTAGAGATTTTGAACGAAGCAGATATTTCTTGACCTTATTAGAATATGGGACAACGGGAACAAGGAACGATTGAAATTAAAAGAAATATGATAGTAAATTTGTTTGTATAATACATTCAATATTTTGTGTTAAAAAAAAAGATTTAAAAAATGTTTATTCTGGTGTATTATTATATTGTATAATTATTACTCATAATGTTTACATTACATGCCGCCATCTCGTTTGTTATGTCAACTGATCGTTGCTCAGTTAAGTAGCGAAAATAAAATACGATACAAAACATGGCGTCCGCTCAACGACACGCTATCAAAGTAGCAAGATTAAATAGCTCGTTCATGGTAACGCTCTCAGAGCGATCACTGAGCGATCAGGCGGGTGAACGCGGCCACTAATCATCTTGTTTTTATTTATGACATTTGACACGTCATTTTTAGGTTAAAGGTGAATTGTTGTAGGGAGTGTAATGTTTATTTGAATGAAATAAATAATATTGTTTAAGCTTCTGATAAAAATATGTTCAAAAAATTAAAAGAAAAAATCACCGAGGAAGTAAAAATCAGCCCTCAGAGATTCCAGCAGTTAACGCAAAGTGTTAGTGATAAATTACAAGGGACCAGTGCTCCTGAGGAAAATATGTTTTCCATTGGAGAAGATGGTAAAAAAAGTTGTTTATTTTTTAATCAGTCATTTAGGTGCTTAAAATTTGGAGAATTTTCTTACTATGCATGATTCTGTAATGTTTGGAAACACTGTTAAATTGTTCACAAATCTATAAACAGTGTTCCTGAATATTCAGTTTGGGTTCTTAATGAGAGATGTATATATCACTAACTTTGGTTTGTTAGTTTTTTATTGAGCATAATTGTTACAATTTACATTCTTACAGTATCAAATTCTAAAGGCTTATACTACTGTGGCTAATGAAAATGCAATAAGCAACAATTTTGTAATTTTCTGCACGTGACATTTTCTAATTTTAAAGCATTTATTGTGTAACAAGATGTTTCCAATAACTAGACAATTAAGTACAATATGGAAATTTAGAAATTAGAAAGTAAAATAAACTACAAAATAAAATCGGCCACATTCACAACAAATTTGGCAGTGATAAACAGATAACAGTAAACAAATTTAAAATTAGAAAGTAGAGTAAATATGAGGCAATTACCTATAATGCTTTAAGTAGCTTTAGACAAAAAAGTACAATGTTAGACATTTGTAGAGATTTAAAACTGTTAATGAATTTAGTAATTTTACGACAAACAAGAATTGGGATTCAGTTTTTTTCAAAGCTTTTAAGTTAATAATAGTAAACAGGTGAATATTAAACCGAACATCAATTAAAGCATAGAATAGTTCCCAAAATTATACTTAAATTGTCTACATTTTAAATAGGACAAAAATTTGATAATTTCAATAAGCACTTTAAACATTTTAATGATTAGTAAATAATTTAGTAATAAGTAGTGTTGTAACTAGACATTTTGGGCCCTTAGGCAAAACACTGCATTCGTAGCCCGTAACCCAATAATAAGTAATTTGAAGAAACTGTTGTATTTAGTAACATTTATTTTCATCAAACAACAGAAAATACAAATGTTAAAACAGTATTAAATTAAGAGCAAGTGTCAATACATACATCAATGTTTATCTTATATTTATTTAAAATTCCATTTTACAAGCTTTTAAATTAGCAAAACTTGGTAACAATATTTCTTATAAAAACAGTATACACTTTAAATCACTTTCTAAAATACTGTATTTTGAGTGAAGCAATTCTGCAAATTATCTTATTGACATATTTGAGTGTAATTCTTCTTTAACTAAAGAAACGACTTGACAAAATTGTATAAACCCTGGTGTAATTTTCTTCTTCTAAATTTAGAACATTTTTTGGTTCCAACATTTGAAAAAACTCTTTTGACTGTTTGCATTCCTGAAAAGTGCATTCCAGTTTGTACAGATATCTTATTGAGAGTGCAATAAAAAACATTAACTTTGAATAGGTGTACTTGGTTTA
This sequence comes from Kuschelorhynchus macadamiae, assembly GCA_030620095.1. NCBI lineage: Eukaryota > Metazoa > Arthropoda > Insecta > Coleoptera > Curculionidae > Kuschelorhynchus > Kuschelorhynchus macadamiae. The sequence goes on from JAUTXW010001849.1 coordinate 65,372, forward strand.
CATACTTGTAATCTGAGATTAATTCGTCAAAATATTGTTTTTTATGGGTTGGCATTTTCCTATAAACTGTGGATCTATTTTATTTTTTTCTGAAAAGTATGGTGCTTCTATTTTAATTTCATTGGATGATTTGAGTAGATAGTTTGGCACTCCCGAAAACAAACAGCTTTTTAAATAATGAGTATAGAAACTTCTATGAACAACAAATTATTCAATCAAAAAGGGAAGTAAATGACAGATGGATTCAAACCTCTAAAAATCCATCAAAGGCCATGTGGAATATTATAAACAGTAAGAGAAAACAGAGCCAAAAAGAAGATATACCTTTAACTCCAGATCAATTTAATACCTTTTTTACTACAATTGCTAAAGACATTGTTAAAAATTTGCCAAATACTGATATCTCTCCACTTGATAATATTAATAATGACTTATCATCAAATGTCAGCTTTCATTTTACAGAAGAAAGTTTCTAATAATGAAGTTAGAGATTCTATTAACCAACTAAAAAATACTGATATATGTGACTGTTCAATTAATAAAATCAATTAAAAATTTGATATCTCCTCTGACTAAATTAATAAACCAATACTTTAAAGCAAATATTTTTCTGGATATACTGAAGAATGCAGTTGTTGTTCCCATCTTTAAAAAGGGTAATACAGGAGATATGTCCAACTACTGCCCTATATCTTTGCTCTCTATCCTCTTCAAGGTAGTTGAAAAATGTATGACCTCAAGAATAGTTGGTTAATTTGAAGAACATTGGGGTCTCGGGAAGGCAAAAGCACAGTCCTTGTAATCCTGGATCTGCTTTCAACTATCTTCGTCTCTTTCGAGAACCAGGAGTATGTTGGTTCATTGTTTCTTGATTTGAGTAGGGCTTTCGACTGTGCCTATCATTTGATTCTGTTGCAAAAGTATAACTTTTGGGACTCTAGAATTCAGCTTCTTGAGTCATATCTCAGAAACCGCAAGCAGACAGTGCAAGTTGTGGGGTTGGTGTCCTTGGAGAGAGAAGTGGGGATAGGAGTGCCACAAGGCTCAATTCTTGGCCCCATCTTTTTTTTAATCTACATCAATGACCTACCAATTTATGACATTTTTACTAGATTCACCCTCTATGCTGATGACACCACCATTTCTCTGCAGAGTGTGGAATTTCCCAGGTTGGGACAGATTATGTGGGGGGCACAGTTGAGGGCTGAGCAATGGTTTCAGGCCAACAGGCTCCTGTTCTAATTCTAATAAAACCCAGAAAATACTATTTGGACTTAGAGATTTGGGTGAAGAAGATCAAGAAACAGTTAAATTTCTGGACTTACATCTGAACCCTAAACTTCAATGGTCAGCTCAAGTTGAAACTCTGACAAAAAGATTGAGAGGAACCACTTTTCTGCTTAGAGGACTTTTGGGTTCTGTCTCTGGGGAGGTCTCGCTTTGTGCATATTGGGCCATATTCCACTCAGTCATGATATATGGCATGGGGTAGTGCACCTGGCGCTGATAGGGTCTTTGGGCTGTGAGTATACTGGTAGGACTGTCTTTTCGGGAGGACTGCAGGGCGGCTTTTGTTGGGCTCGGAATCCCTACTTTGCTTGCTGCAGTTATCCTGGAGAGTGTGTTGTTTGTTAAAAAGCATGAGGAACAATTCACCCTTCAGTGTGAGCTGTATGCTTACCCAACAAGGAGTGGGAGTAATATTAGACTCATTTTTTGCCGACTTAGAAGGAGCCAAAGTAAACCAGAGTTTATGGCAGTAAACCTGTTTAGTAGACTGCCGCTAAGGACTAGGGGATTGCCGCTATCTGAATTTAAAACAAGTGTAAAAACATTCCTTGTAAAATTGGCTCCATATTACTTACAGGAATTTGTAGCTGCAGATTTTTTGGATCTTTGATGAACATGGACTATTTTGTCAACTATTTTGTTAACTGTGATATCAATGTGATTTTAAACTGTTTGTGAATGTCAGGATTTTGTTAATTTTATTAATTCTAATGGTTGTTTTACATTTTAATTGGTTGGATCATAATTGTCATTTTAAGCTCCAAGATGTAATTTTTATAACTGTTATTATGATATATATATATATATATATATATATATATATATATATATATATATATGTTGATTTTTACTCCTTCACGGATGGAAAAATACAGTGTGTTTTCATTCCGGGTGTACATCCGTTCACTACTGTCTACTACTGAAGTGTCTTCAGATATATATATATATATATATATATATATATATATATATATATATATATATATATATATATATATATATATATATATATATATATATATATATATATATATATATATATATATATATATATATATATATATATATATATATATATATATATATATATATATATATATATATATATATATATATATATATATATATATATATATATATATATATATATATATATATATATGTAAATGAAAATGTGATCTTAAAATAAAAGCGTAGATTCTGTACCTATGACCGTAGTAATAGGTTACATGTTTGGAATGCTGTTTTCACACACTATATAATATATATAGTCATTTGCTATAATTGCACCAATTTATTTATTTATATGAAAATAAAAATTGGTCTGGCTATACCTATAATGCAAATACTGGACGGGCCCCCTAAAGCCATGGGCCCTTGGGCATTGCCTAACCTGGCCCATAGGTGGTTACACCACTGATAGTAATTGAATCTACTATTTTGTAAACTTTAAATATTGATGATTGTAAATAATTGAATTTACTAATTTGTAACCTTGTGACGGTCAGATATTGTTTAATTATTAATTATATAAATAAGATATAAGTCTTACAATAAACCAGTACATCAGAAACCATTAGTTGTGTTACTCAAAGAACCTAATATTTAGATAGAAAACACCTTTTAACAACAAAACATCCCGCTGCTCATCTCAAGCCAAGTTAAGCAAAGTAAGTGTCAAGCACAGCTTGTACAATCATGAATAGGCTCGGTTAATGAGTGCTTTCTGTGAGGGTATAAGTAGTAGGATTTAATGGAAGATAGAAAATATATGTATATGAATAATTTACTTGCTTGAATAGTGCATTTTATTAAGGATAGGAAGTTAAACCTTCTCAGTAGCAGTAGTCTCATGATTAAATTCTCTTACAGGGTTCAAGCTGAAGTTTGTTTACATGTATAATTGGGGTACCATACAAAAGCAGCATACAATAATTAAACTTGACTAGTGAGTTGTAGAGGGTAATCAGACTAGTGGAATTCTCAAATTTAAATGTTGATCTAATAATAAAACCAAGTGTTTTTAAGGCTGAGAGGGTAACTTCATCATTATGGCCATTGAAGTCTAACTTTTTATCTATTACCACCCCCAGATCTCTGGCCAAATCACCATTGGGCAGTATTAAACCATTTAAAAGACACTTTAATTAAATTTGGTGGTGAATAATAGATATAGACATTTTGTTTCACTTTGAATATTTAATGGTAGTTTGTTATACTGTGACACAATTCGGAAACTTTATTATCTTCCTGCAAACAGTCAACTGACAGTCATCCAAGCTCTGTACCATCCAAAAAAGCTTCATACTTACAGATTTATTTCAACTAAGTTTGAATACCCTAAAAAGCCTATTACAGTTGCTGTGATTTTAAGCATAATATGTGTAAAAAACTAATTCATAATTTTATTATTGTTATTTCATTTTATATATTGACTGTTCAACACTGGATAACTTTTTTTTGTATAATTTATAGTTTTTAAAAAATCTCTGTATCATTTAGATTTTTTTTCTGTAGTGTACATTTATTGGATAAATAAAATAAAAATAAATCAGCTGTTGAGTAATGCCCCCAATCACACTTCGAAGCAGATTTTTGCATTGTTGAATCTGATTGTCACGGAGGTCAGTTAGTCAGGTATTCTTTACGACAGTTTGCTCTACTGAACACAAGGTAACAAATCTTGTTTGGCTTTATACAAGCTTTGTCAATGAATGTTTTACTTTTAAAAAGGTATCGAATAGTAATTGTCTGGTCCCTTGGTTTTCTGAGGAGTTGGGTCGAATGAGAGATATTCTAACATCAGTAAAAATGATATGTAACCATAAGGTGATGAGCATTCCTGGAACATTTATAAATCTTTAAAAAAAGGTTACCAAAAATGTATTCTCGAAACAAAAAGAAATGCATATGAGTTTTTCCTGCTTCAATCAAACGACAAGTCCAAAAATGCTTGGCGGCTAATAAAGTATAAGACTAACAGGGGCAAGTCTTTGAGTTTAGCTAGTGGATGTGCCTGTTGAGGTTCTAAACAATTATTTTAGTTCTGTTGCACATAATATTATTTCCTTCTTGCCAAGAACTTCTTTGTCTGGTCAGGATTTGGTCAAACTAGCACCCACGTCAAATAGAACTTTTTTCTACACCCTACGTCTTGTAACATTTTAATTTCGTCACATTTTAATGCATAAAAATCCGTAAATCCGGTACTGTAAGTCTCCTATCGATGTAGTAAGGTGCTCGCGGTCTCTGCTTAGCAAAATCTTTCGCTTCATATTGAGGCAATTCACTGGTCTTCGTGTAGATGGCGCCTTAGGTTTGTTCAATTAGTAATTTTACTTTCTTCTCCTTTAAATATTTTTTCTTTCCTGTGATCCAGCTCAGGGATTGGCTGATCTATTGTCCCGATTTGGTCAGTTTGATTTTAGTAAAGTGGCACCACTGACGGATTGTCATCCCGCTACTGCTGCCTTGACCTGGTGGTGAGGTAGGTAAAGCATCTTGTCTCTATGGAAGGTGAAGGTTAGGTGTGAAAGTTTGTCGGCGCATTGATCCTGTTTTAATCCAGGCCATCTTTTGGGATTTACATCGGCAACTTAGTTAAAAAGGCTCTTATGTGTATTTAATTACATTGTATTGTATATTTTTGGTTGAGGAACCTTTTATTACTCTCTTGTGAGGATTTAACTGCAGTTGACCACCTACCATATCTTTTTGATGGGGCAAACTTTACGAAGTGACTAATAAGAAACCCTTTACCATCAAATAAGGGTTTTTTTTCTTCTTCTCCCTCCTCTTCTACTTCTTGTTCCTGTTCTCCTAACCAGGGTTTGAACCTGGATGTGTCATTGTAAGTGGAGCAGAAGCCTGTTACCTAGTACTTAAGTGTGTACGTACCCAGTTTTCCTGCTGGAAATATCTTCGATGACACTTACATCATAGACTGCTGATCTAAGTCACCGATGCTGATAGACACTTAGATAAGTATCTTAATTTTAACATCCCTTGTGCTGAATTGACTTTATTGTTTATTGCTGATCAACTTTATGACTTTTTCTATTTCTTTTGAGTGTAGAGTATACTTTTTGATATAAAGTTCTAACTACTGCTGGTGTGCATAAACCATGATTATTGGTGTTGTCAATAAGATTATTTTTACTTTATAACTCAAATATCACGTTATAAGTTTAGGACACAATAATCTATAGGTTTTTGTCAACATTTGACCATATAGTAGGCTTTAAGATACAGAACATCACAGTATAAGTTTATGACACAATAGTCTATAGGTTTCTGCCAACATTTGATAGTATAATATACTTTAAGATACAGCGTTGTTGTAAAGTGTGATCACATCTTGAAATTTTAACTTATAAGATCTAGTTAGTTTATACAAGGTATATAAGAAGTGTTATAGACAGGTAACACTACTGGAATATGTGATGATATTTATGATTTATTGTATTTATTTGCTTTAGAAAGGTATTTTGATATAAAACAATGGTGTCAATTTGTTAGGTAATATTGGTGATTGGATTTGAAACTTAGTTATATAAATTTTTCTTGTTATTTGCTTCGATTCTTAGATTCACATTATACTCTTTTCTTTTATTCTATTATTGTTAATTGTATTTGAATTAATGAAGTTAATTAATTGCTTGATTATTTTGCATCTTTTGATACATTTTTACTGTTAGATCAAGTTGTTCAGTAAATTAAAACAACTTAAAGATTTTCTTTATAAACATTTATAAATTTTGGAGTCTATTACTTTTACCTGTCATTAGCTGATTGAAAATTTCTCTTCTCATCCGTATTACTTAATTTTCAGGTTTTATTGAACATTTAGTTTGTTGTTTTGTGATTCTTTAGCTATTTTCATAAAACATTATACACAGTTGATCTAGTATTTGGATAGTGATCTTTATTTGAATATACTTTAGATTTTTCTCTCAGCATATGAGGTATGAAAACTGCAATCAGGATTGTCGTGGGTGCTGGGCCTATAGAACACTGTAAACCGATTTTTACTGCATTGAGTATAATGACCTTACCTTCAATTTTCATCTACTATTCACTTTTGGAATTACATTCGGTTTATCTGTCACTTGAAAAAAACCATGATAATCACAGCTATAACACCAGAGGCTGTAATAAACTTATAATTCCGGCTTACATATCGTCTAAATCCAAAAATAACAGCTTAGATCTAAGACTTTATAATAGATTGCCTTCAGGGATAAAAAGTTTGACTGCCAATAAATTCAAACAGAAAATAAAAGAATATTTGGTGAAGCACCCATTTTATTCAGTCTCCGAATATTATGATTGCCCCATCAGTTTTGGGCTGTAATGATAAACTGCACTGAATGTTTAATGTCTAGTAAATGTTTATTGTTTGTATAATAGTTTGTGATTGTGATGTTGAATATTTATTTGTTATCTTATATGTATGATTTTTAATTTGTAATTTTAAATTCACTTTGACCAGATGTAACTATACACATTTTAGATTAGATAATTTTTAACTGACACTATTCTAGGTAAATTAAGAAAACTGGATTGTATTTTTATTATGTCAGTTTTAATATTTCATTCCGTATGTTTACTGAGGTAAATAATTACTATTTCTTTTCTCTGACTTGCTGTAAACAATATGTTAATTATAGAGTGGCGTAATAATATATCTATCTATTTATATTTCAACAAGTTTGAGATTGTATAAGTAAGTTCTTGTGGTTTTGTTTGAGGTGACATGCTGGTTTGATTATTATTTATTTTATTTGGTGTTGTATAATAATAAATTGGTAAGTTATTATCATATTTCAGTTTTCTTTGAATTAATAAATAAATAAATAAATAAACAGTTATTTACTCTATTATAGTGTTTTATTCCTGTTTAAGGTTTTAATATTGAAAATCTGTCAATCTATTAAAACAAGACTTAAAAAACGATTTACTATATTAAATAATAAAAAGAAATAGAAGAAAAAATATGGTGACTTAGATGTCCATCACAAACACAGTGGTTTCCCATGTGGAAACTTTACTTTGGAATGGATCACATTTGGAAATTAATCCAGATGCTTTTTAGGGAATATGATAAACGGCTATTTAGGGGGTAATTTTTACTCAAAGGATAATAGTTCTGCTATCCTGTGGGACAAGGCAACAACCAGAAGGTCCAAGTCAGATATTACATGTGCTTTTCATAATGTTTTAATAATGAATAGGGATGATAATCCCTATTCATTAATAGAAAAACACATTTTGGCTAGATAATTACAGATCTTAGAATAAAAACTAGGAATTGTTTTGATTTTTTTGTTCACCTTAATAAACTCTGATGGTATCTCAGCAAAGCGAATTGGTTTGAAGTCTTTTAGCCAGAGCATACCTTTACGAGTGCTGACCAGTTTTATCACCAAATCGATAATTTGTTGTAGAAGAAAGGCAAGCTTTATGACTTTAAGCCTTCGTGGATAGTTTTTAAAATGCATGTTGAAATGCAGAATTTCTATCAATGGGCAGATTGTTCGTCACAGTATAAATTAAATTAAACAACTCCACAACCATATTTGCAGTCGATGATGAAGGTCAGCTTCTTAAGAAGTGAATTCATGTTAAATTACAAATGACTTTAGTGATGATTTCATAATCCTACATTTTTTAATGACAAAGGCTGTTAAGGTGGCAGGTTTTAAGGATGTTTTTAACAGTTTTAAAGTAAATTTAAAACAGTAAAGGATTATGAAAAAAAAAATGAGTAGATTTAACCAAAGCTGAAATTTTTGTATGAAAAACTTGGTAGACCTCACAAAAACTAGGCAGCATTTATGAAATTTATTTGATTTTTTAATTTATATCTACTTTTACCACATCTTCAAGCATAATTTAGTCATAAAGTCCATCATGAGATCCGCTAAAACTACTTAAAGTGGTATCGATATTGTCTGGTAATGAAAATAAGTTCCTGCATTTATGCATAGACAACTCTCTTAAGTTCCATAGCCACATATGTGCAAGAATTTCATCAGGTTATGCCGCGCGAGTTATCCTTAATAATCTAGGCATCCCTATTTCTAGCGATGCTTATTTTACCTTGATTGCATCACACTTGTGATATGACATTTATTTCTGGAGAGGGTGCTTAAATTATATATTTAAGTTGCTTTTTGCGCGCCAAAAAAGAGCTCTTAGATATAGGTGTCGAGCAGGGATGGGTCCGATCGGGATTCGTCCGTTATTAGTCAGGCATTCAATGTTAATTTTTTTTTGTAGTTACGTTTTAGATGTGACATGTTTAATCCACCAAAGTTACAATTTACCGCTGCCAAGGACCAAGCAATTTAGAAATTCTTTTGGTTTATGGTGTCAAGAAACTGTTTAATCATCTTCATATTGAGCTCAGAAAAGAACCATGGTTTAATACATTTAATTATTAACTATCTAAGTTGGTTTTCCGTCAGTTAGGTACTCCCGCAGATAGTTAGGGGTAGTTATTTGAGACGCAAGTCAAGTCTGAAGTTAATGGAAATCACTTTGCTATTTATAATCGGAAAAATACTTGCTCAAGTTCAATGTTAATTCAAGTATATTTGTTGTGAAAAATACACAAAAGAACAGAATACATTTTAAACAATAATAAAATCTAGCCCCACGCAGTCTAACAAAATAACACACGAAAACAACACAAAACTTGTTAAAGTATGACATTGAAAGTACAAACAGAAAATATAAGGTATTATGTGAAATGCGCAAGAAAATGTCATAAAGACTATGGTCAGAAACACAAATGTGAAGTGTGCAAGAACAAAATTAAAGACTAGGTGTATAACATTCCATCTAAAAGAAAACATAGCTATTTACACTAAAATATCATCGTACAGTATATGGACAGCATAATTCAATGAGCCGCGCTATGAGATTTGCTTATGAGATTAAACTTGATGTGTTTTATGCCTCTCTTGATAGAATTAATTCCTCACTATTATCTTATCTAGGTTTTATTTAATGCGCGCTCATTTATTTAATAATTTTACACTTATGTTCCTTAACTGAACTAAATATATTTATGTTTTTTAACTTTAAATGTATGTATGCTTCTTTTAATTGTAAATGTACTTAAATTTTTGCTGTTCTTTTATTTAATCATAAGAAAGATTTTGAAACAAACTGTTTTATATTAGAAGTGCAAAAGAAATGAGTGAATTTTATGATAGAAAACATCTAGGTCATATATATAGTTACAAATATAAATGGGGCAATTTATCGCACAACCAAAGTTTTCACAGAAATCTCATTCTAAGTACTTTCAGAAATATTTATATCATATTTTGTCTTAGAAACTACAACAGTTACAAATATTAGTTGTAACTGTGTAAAATAAGGAATATTAGAACATAAATGGAAACAAGTAAAAATGAAGTGCACAACATTGAAAACTTATAACTGTATCAAGAAAAACAGAAAATTCATAAAAATTTAAATATTTATTTTGAAGGCTATATGATTTAATTTAATACATGATATATTTTGTTTTATTCTATATTCAGACTTCCTAGAACATATTACTGGTCACTGTATTTAATTAAGAAATATAAAATTAACATACTTATATTATGTTTTAATGTATGTATGAAAATTAATAGTACTAAATACATATATTTTTTTTATTCCAATTTCAGATGAAAATACTTCTAGTATGAACACAGATCAAGGATTTTCCAGTGTAAGTCTTGTTTCTCCTTCTTCTGACAGCAAAAGCAGAAGGTTGTCGAACTCATCTATGGCCAGTGATGTGTCATTCCTTCCTAGATATGAAGCTGGTAGTTTATATCATTTACAGGTGAGTCCTAGCAGTTTCAATATTTTTGCGTGAATTTTATTTTGCTTGAATGTCAAAAAATAGGGCAAGCTGAGCCTTACAGATTTAATAGATGCTACACCTCTGAATACAATGTATTTGAATATGTAATAATTAATTATAAAAAACTTTAAATGTCAATAATTAACCTGTGCCTGGACAAATTACTGCTCTTTTCTATCAGTTAAGTCTATTGGATGCCATATAAATGTACAGTTTTGCTGCAAGTGTTTTGTTCATACATAGACTCAAGAGTCCTTAAATTGATGGAAATACGAAAAGTGGAATTATTGAAATGATTACCTAGAGTAGCGGATGGACTTGCATTAAGCCAGGCACTGATTTCTTTTTCTTGAAGGGTCAAGAGATGAAAGAGTCTTGTCTTTATCATTCTGACAACTATAGATAAGACCATTGAGATTTGCCAGGAACAATTTGTTGTCAAGTTCGTTCTACTTTTAGGTAATTGATTACCTATTATATTATATTACTTAATAAGGACCAATAATTAAGATGAAGATGAAATATATTGGCGAATAAGTTTTAGAACTAAATAAAAAATGTCAAAAAAGCAGAATAGTAAAGTATCATGAATACCAAGTCCTCCCATTCTAACAAGAAGATTACACTGTGAATATAAAGTATCATTAAACGAAGAATTTGAGATCTCTAGTTTATTTTTCATAAGAAAATCATGTGCTCTAAGTAATTAAGGTAATATCCAGCATGGTGCGCATCGAAGTAAATAATAAATGGGAGGAATAGCAAAAGAAATTTTTAATAGAAAATATGATGTATAAGAATTTAGATGAAAAATGTTTTCAGTTAATTTTTTAAAATTTCGTGTCGTTTTTGAGAGAGTTACTGAGCATTTTGTTAGAAAAGGGATAGTGAAGAATCAAATAATCTAAATAAAATTTTGAAATTCTTCGCCGGATATTACTAAATTTTGTCAAAACTGTCTCAGAGTTAATATTTTTGATGTTTACAAATAAAATGTATGGTTTTTCAAAATTAATTTTAAAACACATTTTAGCAGACATTTCAACAATTTGTTGATAATCATTTTCCACACATTTTGGGTTGCTGGTGATTGTCCCATTATCGAGAGGTCATACATTTATTTTAGATGATAAGCACTTAACAAGGGAGGTCTAGAGTATATCTGGTGAACACCTATTGTAGAAGAAATAATTTGTTTTCCAAAAGACAAAAAAGAGGTATCTTTATAATACAGGCTAATAAAATTGAAGAATTCCTAGAATATGTTCTTTTACTCTAAAGATAATTACATATCTGTTTGTCATACTAAAAGCATTAAGAAAATCAAATTTTAAAATAACGTTTTTTAAAGAGTTGTTTTAAGAAAGTAAATGTCACATAGTATGAGCTGCTGCTTCGGCACCACACTTTGTCCCAAAAATTAGCTGAAACAGCTGTAAAAGGTTTTTCAAAGTTTTAGAAATTTGTGAACATACTATTTTTTGCCATTACTCTACGTAAATAGATGCAAAGAGCAGCTCTGTAAATAAATAAACTAATTTCAGAAGGGACTAAACCATTAAGAATATTTCCAAAAAATGAAGACATTATTGAAAGAAGATTAGACGAAATTTTACTGACGCAAGTCCTCCAGTTGAATGAGATCTAAAGAATAAAATTGCATCTTTAACTCTATTAGTAGCCCAATAAAATTAGGTTTTCACTCCTCGAAACAATTCCGACCAAGGAGGATTTTTTTGGAGACTTGTTTTGATGTTCTAAGCATATCCTAAAAGTAGAACTAGTTTTTTGTCAAAACTATAAGTTTTTTAAGAAAAATACTTATGAGCAATACTTTTCTTTTAGTATCAATTTTTTTTGCAATATGTTTTTTTCTTCGAAAAAAAAATTTTTTTTCACTCGAACGCGGTAAACTGGTAGAAGTATTCACTTAAGAAAAATTAGCAAGTTTTGCAGCGTAGCTGGTTGAACATTATAGATAAAATCACTATTTTTTTACAACAATAGATTTCGTCATTTTAATTAAAACATTTAAGGAAAGTGAAACATAAATCAATTTATTTTATTCTAAATGTAAAAATTTGCCTTTTGCTGGATTATCTGTTGTAGCTGTAGCAAATTGTGCCTCACTCAAATTACCCAAATTACATTATTTTACTTGTTATACTTTTTGTGATAAAACACAAAAGTTTTCATTAAGATATATGTTCTGATAAAAGGGCTCTACCTATTTTACAAAAATATTTTTTACTTTTTGTGCCCCCGAATTTTTAACAACTGAAAAAGTAATTTTTTGTATTGTGTAGCTTACTTGCTAATTTAAACCTGTCGTCAAAGCAATATCGAAGCACATTTTCGCCAGTTGGGAGATTAGTTTGCAGTAAGTCTCTCGGGTGACCAAATATAGGATACACAAGCGACTGTCTCGTAATTTTCTACGACATCGACGTCTCCCTTTTTACTAGCGAACGGAATATATCTATGTAATACAATATTGTCAAAAACTTACACGCAAAGTGCAGACTTTGTTGTATACAAAAATACAACAAAACCCCAGAAGGTTTATCTGGGACAAAACAACAACTAATTGATACAATATGGAATAATATGAATGGCGGGCGGTGGTGATCAGGAATTCGAAGTGGGGCAGAACCTCGTGTGACCCCATTCCCGTTCTAGCGGGCGATAGTGCAACAGACTTATGATGCGAATTCTTTCGTCAATTTAAGGGACTTTGCAGGAAATGACGACAACTTAATTGCAGCAATGTAGCGTTAAAAAATTACGAAAAGAAAACATAACGAAAACACTGAAAAATTCTTAAATTTCTGGTTTATTGCGCGGACGGAAACTATGCTCTAAACCATATGTGGGCAACCCCCGGTCACCGGGCCGAATACGGCCCGCAAGAGATTCAGAAATTTCACATAACGAGTAATTATTGACAACCAACCTAAAACTGTATTTTTCAAATCATATAGACTAAAATCGATAAATAATGTTATTAAGCGTACGCAGTGGAACGCCACAGATCGAGTCAGAAACAGTCGTTAGACAGAGACAAACAAATGAGCATTTGGGAAGCCGCCCGATGACCTGGAAGCGCTCCGAGCGATGCAGTAGGAATAACAGTCGGCTCTGAGCGTTCGCCTCGCATATTCGTGTGCGATTGAGACTCTCGATTCGAGAGTATTCTAGTTGCTTATTGCGGGTAATACATAAACCGCTCAGTGGGCGTGTCAACACATTACTTCTTAAAAACTGATACGAAAAGACGCGGGAAATATTCAAGCAAATTCAGCTCAGAAGAAAAAAAATCTATCAAGATGTCTAGTTTAAAAAAGCGGAAAGCGGACACAGAATGTCGTCAATTCCAAAACAAATGGACTGATGAATACTTTTTTATCATGCGTAGTGGTAAACCTATGTGTTTGTTGTGCAATGAAACAATTTCTGTTTTAAAAGAATACAATATGAAGCGGCATTACTCTAGCAAGCATTACCGATTTAGGGAAACAGCAACAAATGTTCCATTCACAAAGATCAAGTGTAGACAGTGTTGTTAGTTTTATAGTTAGTTCCAAAACAGCTAAAACATTGAAGTCATTTTCTGAAGATGAGTTTGTTAAAGAGTGCCTAGTAGATGTTGCAGAACTTTGGTGCCCAGAAAAGAAAAAAGAGTTTGAGAAAGTGAGCTTATCGCCACCTATAGATATGATGGCTAGTGATATCAAAAAAACATTGACTGATAGATTGGCTGGTTGTTAAGCATTTTCGATTGGTTTTATATGAGATGTTGATAAAGAATTTATAGTGACAGAGGAAATACTGGCTTTAAGGCCACTACAAGGGACCACTACTGAAAAAGATATTTTTGCCGAGGTGCAAAGTACTTTTGAGCAATATGGTTTGCGATGATGAAAATTAGTTGGAGTGTGCACAGATGGTGCGCCTTCAATGGTCGGTTCACCAAAAGGATTTATCGGAATTCTGAAGGAAAGAGCAACCACTATGAATGTGCGAGATTGTGATTTAATAATTTTGCATTGCATTAATCACCAACAAAACTTGCGTCCATTCGACTGAAGAACGTTATAGATGTGGTACTAAGTACTTTCATTAGATCCCGCGGCCTTAAACATTGCCATTTTAAGGCATTTTTGGATGAACTCTCTTCAGAACACGATGATGTGACATACTAATTGCTAAGTAAGGTGGCTAAGCAAAGGTAAAATGCTAAAAAGAATTTATAACCTTAGAAAAGAAATAGCTGATTTTAAGGAAATGAAAGAGAAAACATTGCCGCAAATTTGTGATCCAACATGGCTTTGTGACTTGGCATTCCTGGTAGACATCACAGGACACTTAAACGACCTGAACTTGAAGCTTCATCTTTACCTTAAACAAAATTTGCTTGTGGGAAACACAAATGAGAAGTAAAAACGGTTTTCATTTTTTAACATTATCTAGTCACGAAAACATTGAATCGGTCGCTATGCTGAAGAACTGAAGTTACTGTCAGAGCAATTCACCGATCGGTTTTCGGATTTTAAGAATATGGATAGCACTTTCAATATTTTTGCAAATTCTTGTAAGTGTAATGTGGAAGATGCTCCGCTTCACCTACAAATGGAGTTGATCGAGCTTTAAGAAAACTCATAATATATATTCTAAATTTGATGATGTGGAACTAAGCGAATTTTACAGAACATACATTTCCGAAGAAAAGTGTCAATAGTTGAGAGTTTTCGCACGAAAAATAATTTGTATATTCGGTAGCACGTGTAAATGTCAGCAGCTTTTTTCAATCACGAAAATTAATAATAATAGGCATTGTACTCGGCTTACAGATGTTAATTTAGAAAACACTGCGCCTAGGTACTAGTGATATTGGCCCCATTTAATAATAATAATAATAACCTCACTAATTTTCATTTGATTTTTCTATCTGTTTTTGTTAATTTGTTTTTTATATGTTTGATTACGCTATTATAGCTAATAAACAAAAAAATTTGTGAATTTTTATCGCTTTTTTATTCACAATTACCCACTTATTTCTTACCTATAGCCCGCGACCTGATTAAGTCCTGAAATTACCCCCTCAGCTAAGAAAAGCTCTAAACAGTGTAGTAATGTTTTTATCATTTAACATTGCAAGCTTCGACCTTTGAGCGCTATAGCGTTAACAAAGAAATACGGAAACCAAATTTTTGTTTTTGTATTCACCAAAGGCAACTTTTTCACGGTATAGCGACTTTTTTTTAGTTTTTCGCACCACCTTAGTATGTAGTAATACTTTACTATTAGTAGATGCCAAAAAGCTTCTGAAGCTTGTCCTGTCAGGATTTGTGTAAGGGGGTGACTTCGTTTTCGTGATCGTCGTCGTGTCAAAACGTACTTTTTAACATTTTAGAAAGGAGGAGGTTATCAATTCGAACCTATGTGTTTTTTTATGTATGTGCATCCATTACTCCGCGATGGGGTTTATTCAGGGGGAATATTCAGGATAGTGCCGAAGTGGTTCAATAACAAGCATATTGAAAAAAAAAATAAAAAATGGCATTGTCCTGTCAGTACTTTTTAACATTTTAGAAAGGAGGATTTCGAACCTATGGGGGATTTGAATGGTTCCATTTTGAATTGTTTACAGGGGGAATATTCAGGATAGTGCCGAAGTGGTTCAATAACAAGCATATTGAAAAAAAAATAAAAAACGTGTCATTGAGCAATATATACGTTCATCATAATATCAGGAAAAAATATGTATGTTACATATGAAATTGATAAATAATTTAGAATAAGTTTGGCGCCAACTTTACAGATGAAATAAAATTGTATTTTTAACTTTTTAAAAAAATGGATTTCTAAGAACGTCGTTTGATACATGATAACTATCAAACAAAATTGAAATTCTCTGAAAACGTTCCTCTCTGCTGTCTTCTGAACTCTATTTAAAATGGGCGAGGTAGAAGTTTAAGAAGCAGTTTTTTTTATTTTGAAACTTTTTTAGGTATGTGTGGGTGCCTAGACAGTTCAGTGTTTTGTCTTTGATATTTTTCAATAAAACTAATTTTTATCGACCGACAGCAAAAAATGGGAAAAAAACACACTGCGATAATCTTAATTTGTCTTAGACTTTTTAAAGATAAAACCTTATAAGAATTTTCTCTCCTATCTATGCTTTTTCAGAGTCATTTTTTGCTTTTGTAGAAAACTTGAACTGTGTAGGTACCAGAGGGCTATCACGTGACCTTTTTATTAGACTTCGGAAGACCGCAGAGAGCAACTTTTTTCGAGAATTTGAAATTAATATTTAAATTTTTTGAAAGTTAACGGGTATCAAACGACGCTCTTTTTTTTAAATAGACGAAAAACCGAAAATGATACGAAAATCTGCTTGACACCGTTTGAGAGCCCGAAGTGCAAGTGAGTTCGTCTTTAACCCAATTTTAAAAGTGTCTTATATTAATGATTAATTCAAGTTCATTTTGCGATGATCATGGTTTCTTCTAGTGAGGTAAGTTTATATAATATAGGCACATTTAGTGCCTTTTTTATAGATTCTGCACATTTCCAAAATAAAACTCAGTACATTTCTTGGCCCTTTAGAGCCCCTGATATTGTCAATATAAATTACTTTGTATAAGGAACTTTGAAACATGATGTGTGTAAAAATAGATGCCAAAATCCTGAGCAATTCAAGAAAAAAATAAGTGAAGAAATTCAGTTATTCAGTCAGATTTATTATTTAGCAAAAGCAATAGAAAATTTGTGAAAAACACTAGATATATTGCTCAGAACGATGGACACGTCCAAACTTGCTTTGGATTTATTTAATATTTTACATATGTTTATTCTTTCGTTACTTAATTTAAATATTTTAATTAATTGAGTTTTTACTAGTAATCGTGAAAAAATCACCCTCTGAGATTTTTTATTAGATATTTACGTTTCTAGGGACCCTGATGCGGAAAAACATGTCTTCCCAATTCCGTCGATGTGTATGTCTCTCTTTCGGTCTGTCTGTTCGTGGCATAGTTAAAAAATTACTTACCCAATTGAACCCAAAAAATTAAGTGTCATATGGGGATGACCTGGTCACATTTTGGTAAAAATACAATATAGCAAAACAAAATGACGGCGCAGTGAAATGTTAGAAAAATATTACTAAAAAACTGCTTATCCAATTTATCCTAAATTTTGCACAAAAAGCAAATATGCAGAAATCAAATCATCTGGTAAAATTTTGACAGATGACAAAATGGCGGCTTGATAAAATATTTAAAAATTCAGCCTGAAAGAACTACTTAATGGACGGACTTCTAATTGTATGCCATAACTAATTATGCTTTAGAGGTGAACTAATGGCGGCCAAATAAAATGTTTGCAATCGTGAAAGAATAACTCTCTCCCAATTTTACATATATTCACGTTTTAGCGTTCCTAGATGTCAAAAAATATGTATTATCAATTCCGTCGGTCTGCCAATCGGTTTGTGTGTGTGACTGTCAGTTCGTGACATAGCTTAAAAACTTCTTTTCAGATTGACTTCAAATTTTAAACAGATAAGACAAGTTTAAAGTTTTTGTCATTTACTGATTCGATTTAATAAAACTTTTATTAAGATAATTGTCAATATTACCAAAAGGGTGAATAAAGTATGATCTGTAATAACTTACTGCGAAAAAATTATTATTATTATTATTTTTTAAATTACACAGTTTGAAAGCTCTATTATCAAAAAACATGATATAATTTATTCCATATGGAGATGATCGTCAATAAGTCTGAAACGGTGAGTCTAATACTCTATTTTAAATTTAATATAATAAACAGGGGGTTACATTTAAACATAGTACGGTACGCAGAATATGGCAAAAAACTTGAGTATTAGACAGGCAATAGAATATACTTCTATCTTTTTATAAATATATAAAACACTGAAGAAAAATGTCAATAAATACGAAACATTGCATTAGATAGTCATTAATATAGGTCATTGAACTCGACTTTAATAGCACCATCATAATCTGTAATAATATATAGGTTGTCCTACGTAAAATAAGAAAGTTCATATCGATGCAGGGAAAATACACCACGTATAAATAAAAACGAGATACATTAAAACTTTATAAAAAAAAAACATTAACTCTTAACTTCCTTTAGCTATTATAGCAACTGACCAATTCCTTATCTATGTCATTACCTTACTTTCTATTTTTATGAATAGGTTATTCTCATAGTTCAAGTAAGTGAGAAAACAGTATTTAGTTAACTAAATGATTAGGAATACAAACATTTTTGAGAGCCACATATACATGTTTAGATATGTTCCTAAAGAACGAAACGGAGATGTATTATAAAAAATAAAAATCATTATAATATATAGTTTAACACGATTGAACAAATTGTAAATATTAGTATTTTTTAAGTTTTTGCGGCATGTGCAACCTGATGTCGACATATTTATACCTGATGATGAGTATTTTAAAACAAATACAAACGTCACTATGAATTTAAAAAATCGATTTCGATATGTATGTTTGAGCAAATGTAATCGGCCACTTTTTTACAGCCTTTTTCTCCCCGTTTTAACGAAAATATACATTATTCGTCGAGGAAAATATATATATATTTTTTTAATTTAAAAATATGGATAGAAAAGAATTACTCTCTGGGTATTAAATTTTGCATATTTTCTTTTCCTTGAATCGTTTGAAAGAAATATGGTGTAACACTTTTACGAGCGATGCAATGAAAGATTAATTACATCCTGAAATATCTTATGAAGCAGCCGTATCGATTATTTCAGAGCGCGGATACGCAGTAAGTTTAGTCTAAGGTAATGTGTATCTTTGTATGACTCGCCTGTATTTTGTGGCTTAACAATAACTAATCGGTAGATTTTTTTCTCTAGAATAATTCGTAAATATGTAAGTAGTACCATAAATGGAAGTTACGATTGAGCTAAAAAAAGGAAACTCGTGTTATTTGCTTCACCGTATAATATAATCTTATTCATTGAAACGTGAGGGCTATATAGCGGAAGTATTGTGATCGCGAAACTTTGCTAGAAATATAAGTTGGGTTTTTCAAATTTTTAGCATCTCTAGAACACCAGAAACATATTTAAAAAAAATGTCTGTTTGGTCATAACATGGATAATCTTTAAACGGTATGTCATTAAAAAAGTAATAATTTCTTAAAAACGCGCGAACTGATTTAAGTCAAATTGAAAATAGTTGGGATAAATGTTTTGACATCAAAATGTATTGAAGTCATTGGCGCAGATTATTGATTTTTTTTGTTATACAGTATCTCCCATAATGTTTGCTACATATGGGAGTTTTGTATCATTGGCATTTCCCAAAATTTTATACTAGCGTAAAAACTTTTATGGAAAACCTCTTAAAAATATTTATTTTCATGTACTTAAATGTTGAGATATTTTTAATGTTTACCAGTTTATTATTTCACGGTCTGCTAAGTTTATTCTTTAGCATATTAGATTTGTAGTTTCTATTGGCATGCGTTTATAATGGTATTTTGCAAAAATGTAACGAAATTGCATAAGAATTAAAAATTTCGGATGGTGTGATAAAAATTGACAAAACTATTAAAGAATTGTGAATAATAAGTCATTGCTACACTTGGTAACCTAGAAAAAAATAATGTTTTAGAAGTGATGTGTTTTTAGGAGTACCTAATAGGAAATATAAGTTTGTTAAATAAGAGGCAAGTAAAATAACTTGAGCATTAGACATTTTTTTTCATCGAATGGGAGTTATTAAAAAAATAAAATTTTTACTTTTTTTAACTGGTAACTGGTGAAGTGATATTTTCGTGTATGGTAGAGTTTTCTTTGTAACTTTAAAAGTGTGCAATTTTAGTGATTTTAAACCATTTAACGTTTCAAGGTATCTAATGATGTTTACGTCTATGTAAATATTTTTACTGTAATAAAAAAAACTTTTCAAGAATCAGGAGACTTGAAATAAAATCTTGATACAACTCAACACAATGAGCGAAAAGTTGATTGCACTTGCAACACAATTGGCATAAACGAGGTGATCTCGGTCTAATGTACGCTCCTTTTTCATTTGTTTTTTAAAATATCAGCCTGAAATATTGTTTGCATATATGAGACGCTATTTGCCAACTTTTAACCCTGGTCTGATAGTTATTTTGTTCACTTCCCGTTTAAATGGAAGTGGCGCCGTTTATGAATTTTTAAATGAAAACTCAAATTTTTAATTTACATTCCGATAAAGCTTAAAATTCTCTAAATGTCAGTTTTTAAATTTTTGACATCGGATAAAAATTGGAGCAGCTATAGGCATTGTTTTATTTTGCGTAATTGGCCAAACCTTGGAAAATTGCATTTAAAACAAATACTGCCTAAATTTTCCGTTATAAAATAACTTTTTACCGTTATTTATCAAAAGAAAAAATGTTTAAGTTTTTTTTAAATATTTGGACCGATTTCTTTTAAAATTAACAATATAGTTTTATTGCATTTTTGGGTTAAAACTGAATTACTTTGGTATTTATTTTTAAAATTGTAAAAATGATGAATAAACAACGTATTTGCGTATTTTATAGACCAGTAATAAAAATTGTATATCAAGAAAGTTTAGGCAGTTTTTGTTTTAAATTTCCCTTAGTAGTTGCATTACTCACTAAACGTAAATTAGGAGCCTAAAATTCCATTAATATTTGTAGCATGAACTAAGCATAATAAAATAATTGTATATATGTAGCTCCGCCATATTTTGTCCGATTTCAAAAATCTAAAAATTATTATTTAAAGCTATAAATAAATATTAGAATTTTCATTTAAAAATGCATAAGATGGAATCACTTCCGGGTAGACCGGACATAACATAAAAGAATCAATTTAACAAAAAGATGTATCTAACAAGTTTTTGTCTAGGTTGTATTCTCCACGCAGGCACTAAATTTAATGTGGGGAGTGAAGTATTGGCTCAATTATCGGGTTTTTAAGTGTGTATCGATGAAGAGGGCATTCAGTGAGTCTACAATTGTCAAATAGGCGTAGGTATTGTGATACTGTGATTTTTTGCGTTTTTTTTTAACTGAAGTATTTAAGCTTGGTGTGAGTATTGAACTAACATTGGAAAAATTTGAGTTAACTTACTGTGCGATGACATATAGGGGTGGGCAAAATAATCGATTAATCGAAAAATATTCTATGAGAGATTTTTTAATAATGATGATTTTTTAAAATAATCGATTATCCGATTAATCGATTTTGCGATTAACCGATTAATCGGAAATAATCGATAATTTTCCATAATCGAGATCGATTATTAATAAATTTGTATCGCCCACTCTTATCCAGAAATCTGTGTGTTACTGCCACCAGTACGTTTGACATCGATCAAGATGGCAATATTGACATTTAGGGGTAAGGTAAAATTAATAATTATTATTTTCAGAGAAATAATTTATCGGAAATCGAACAATCTATTAACTGACTAAATTCGATTAATCGGAAATAATCTATTATATCTATTAATATATAGTTATTTTCGGTACTAGAAATTCGATTATTAATTTTCATAATTTGCCACTCCTAGAAAAATAGCCTTTTGTATAGTCATGTATTTTCTACAATAAAATATAAAGTAAAATAATTTTTTAGCGAAAGTTAAATAAAAAGGTTTTTTTTTATGATTAAAAATTAATATTTGGTCGACTTGTTGTGACAGTACCCACCAAATTTGGTGTAAAATGATAAATAATTCGATAAATTGACACCCATTTCATGGGTTCATAAAATTGTCTATTTAAAAGTTGCTTGTCTCGGATAGTAAAATAACATTTAAATAGAAATAGAAGGTCCAAAACCAAGGTCGCATGTAGGACGTGCATACATGATCCTTTGATGTTGTGATGTGCAAAAATTAACTTCTTCCTTTTTACTTGTGTCGTGAAAGGGAAGTATTGTATTCATGAAAAAGTACCCTCCCAGATTTTTAAAGACCTTCACGTTTTAGGTTCTTTAAAAGCCAAAAAATATGTTTTTGCAATTCAGTCGGACCTACGGTAGGTCTGTTTGACGGTGGGTCTGTTTATTCACGGCATACCGAAAAAACTACTTATCCGATTGACTTAAAAAAAATTAAGGGTCATTGGATATGCCCTTGTAACATTTGGTAGAAAATGCCGGAAAAAAATAGCGACCGAGTGAAATGTTAAAAAAATTATATGTAAAAAACTGCTTATCCAATTTACCTTAAACTTTGCGCAGACATCAAGTATTACGTAGGAATAAACTGATAAAAATTTGGTACGAATCCAAGATGGCGAAATAAAATGGCGGCTCAATAAAATATTTAAAAAAATCAGTCTGAGAAAACTACTTGTTAGAGTGATTTCCAATTGTGTGTGATATAGGAATGAACTGATAAAATTGTGGTGTGAATTCAAGATGGCGGAACAAAATGGTGGACAAATAAAATCTTTGTAATTTTGAAAAATCATCTTGCAGGTTTTCACAGATCTTTCGTTTCAGTGTCCTTAGATATCAAAAAAGTGTTTTCTAAATTCCGTGGGGTCTGTCTCTGTCTGTCAGTTCGCGGCGTAGCTAAATAACTACTTTCCTGATTGACTTCACATTTTGGTTAAAATCTATTATAGGAGAACAAAATGGCGGCATAGTTAAAAGAATATTACTAAAAAAATAATTATTTAATTTACCTCAGATTTTACCTAAAAACGAAGGGTTACGTACGAATGAACTGGTAACATTTTGGTACAAATCCAAGATGGCAGAATAAAATGGCGGCCTAATAAAACTACGTATTAGATTGCTTTCCAATATTGTGCAAGAATTAAGTTATAAACTGGTAAAATGGTGGTACAAATTCAAGATGCTGGAATAAAATAACGGCCCTATAAAATAAACATCGAAAACCTTACTTCAAACTACAAAAATTAGATGTGATATGAACCGGTAAAATTTGACGTGACTGGACAAAATGGCGCTCTTATGAAATAAAATAAAAATCAGGGTAAGAAAGTACTTATTCAATTTATTTTGAATTATGCGCAAAACTCAGTGTGACGCATAGGTAGAAATTGGTAAAATATCGAACGAATTCAATATAGTGGAAGCCGATAAAAATATTGTTTGAAACAGTGTTTATTAATGTTGGAACAGTGTTTATTAATGTTGGAATCGCTCGAGCGAAAATTACTCGATTATTGAAAAACTGACATAACTCGATTATTGTCAACGATGCGAGTACTAAATTCGAGCGAAGGGCTCCTATCGTTCAAAAATTCCTAATATGAGTTTATTACAGTATTTCTGTCCAGTAATTGCTGACAAACAAAAAGTAATTATAATACAACTTTGTTAATTTGAGAAGGAAATTATTTCTTAGTTTAGTACGTTATGTTTTTATTAAAAGCCTTATTTACAAACAACGGTTGCACAATGGTTGCCTAACTAGTCATTAAATGTAAAAAAGGTTTTCGATTAAAAAAAACTGACAACCACAAAGCATATAAAGTATGCTTTGTGCTAACGTCTTAATTCGTACTGACTGAAAGTAAAAAACCGCACGTCGCTTGATTTTTTGAAGCTGTTATCCTTATGAGGCGGGTGACAAGCATGTAGAATCGAATCTCTACGAATTATATAGTGTAATACGGGTTCGAGCAAGAGCAGCAGTATTTAAATATCAGTGAAAATTAATTCAAGCGATCGTTCGATTATTGAAATTGCTTAAGCATCGAGTTCTCGGTTATTAAAATCGATCGGTTATCCCAACACTGGTATATATGTGTTACTAAATGACTATGTGCGGAAGTAAATTGGGTTACACTTTAGTGTTCCTAATAAAAGGGCATATATATTCTAACCTTCAACGTAAACATTAAATATCTGTTATCTTAGTATCCTAGTGAAGCAACTTTTAAATGTGACGTTATTCGATCTTGTTTTATCGATTTATCATTTTATTTTTTTATATATTTTTTATTTATTGTATTTATACATTTAACAGGCAGTAGCTATTTTACATTTAACAATAAGTTATTATCATAGATGAATAGCGATAATTTATATTTTTATAATCTAAAATTATATCAAATCACCATAATCAGAAGTAACAATATACTAAAACACTAATAAAGATAAAACAATACGCAAATAATTTACAATACCACAGATCTAAAACATCTACTGAAAATTGTGTTTGGAATAAAAAATCTAAACCACAGGAGAATGGTCTGTTTATTACTCAGCTTTAAGTATTTTTTTTTGTGAATTGCTGTTAAAAAAAAATCGATATTTTTAAAAACTAAAAATACTTCGAAAACTCTGTAAGTTAGACATAGGGAATCCTTAATAAATTAGCTAGTTTTTTTCCTGGATATACACACTCTGTATAGTTTCTCATAATTTTAAAATGTAGCTGCTAATCGATTTGTATTAGTGTTAAAAAACGGTTTTTTTTAATTTGAGGAAAAACTGTATTTTATATTTTTTTTTCTTGAAAATAAAAAAAATCGGTTGAGTGCGGAAAAATGTAATTTTTATTATTAGTATGTTTATACAGTGTGCCCACGGATATAGGTGAGAAGAGAAAATGACTGAAAATATCATATTTCGTAAACCTGCTATATATATATATATATATATATATATATATAGATAATATATATATATATATATATATATATATATATATATATATATATATAGGATATAGGTGACAAGAGGACAAAATGACTCAAAACATAATTGTTCGAAAAGTCACAATTAACAAATGCATCTCCTCGTTACCGTCTTTTTCATTTAAGGCAAACCGATGCAAGAAAAAAAAACAATTTCAAATTCAACAGATTAGTTAATTTAAAAATGTCAGTTAAAAATTAAAAAAAATTAAATAATATTCCGTAATCCTCCTTTTGCATTACAAATGGGAAAATATATGGAATATGAGAGCGCTGTGTGTCAATAGGCACTGACTTTGATTCTGTTGTAACCACTTTATAATAAAAAAATACTAGAAAAAATAAATTAATTAATCAATTCAAATAAACAGGTTAAAGTTTATATACAAGGTAAAATCGCAAAATTATGAAATTAGCGGAATTTTAATATTTTTCTTAATTTAGAAAGAAAGAAAGAAAAACATTTGTCACAAATCCAGAGAATTTACAATTCTGTGCGGACCCATTCCCTTAAAACTAGGCATTACATTTACATTACGCGAAAAAGAATTTTATATAGGAAAAAAATACAAGTTAACATTTACATACAAAAATCATGATCAATAGTGAGATAATGATATTTTCGATTTAACCTATCTGTTGAATTTTAAATATTTTTAACATGTACTATTTTGAATTAAAATAAAAAATAAGGCTACTTTGCCCGACAATACTTCATGTTTATATTTCCTATACGCTCCGTATGACAGAATCGAAAATTAAGAGTAGCAGGTTTACGAAATATGATATTTTCAGTCATTTTCTCTTCTCACCTATATCCGTGGGCACACTGTATAAACATACTAATAATAAAAATTACATTTTTCCGCACTCAACCGGTTTTTTTTATTTTCAAGAAAAAAAAATATAAAATACAGTTTTTCCTCAAATTAAAAAAAACCGTTTTTTAACACTAATACAAATCGATTAGCAGCTACATTTTAAAATTATGAGAAACTATACAGAGTGTGTATATCCAGGAAAAAAACTAGCTAATTTATTAAGGATTCCCTATGTCTAACTTACAGAGTTTTCGAAGTATTTTTAGTTTTTAAAAATATCGATTTTTTTTTAACAGCAATTCACAAAAAAAAATACTTAAAGCTGAGTAATAAACGGCAATTCTCCTGTGGTTTAGATTTTTTATTCCAAACACAATTTTCAGTAGATGTTTTAGATCTGTGGTATTGTAAATTATTTGCGTATTGTTTTATCTTTATTAGTGTTTTAGTATATTGTTACTTCTGATTATGGTGATTTGATATAATTTTAGATTATAAAAATATAAATTATCGCTATTCATCTATGATAATAACTTATTGTTAAATGTAAAATAGCTACTAAAAATAAAATGATAAATCGATAAAACAAGATCGAATAACGTCACATTTAAAAGTTGCTTCACTAGGATACTAAGATAACAGATATTTAATGTTTACGTTGAAGGTTAGAATATATATGCCCTTTTATTAGGAACACTAAAGTGTAACCCAATTTACTTCCGCACCTAGTCATTTAGTAACACATATATACCAGTGTTGGGATAACCGATCGATTTTAATAACCGAGAACTCGATGCTTAAGCAATTTCAATAATCCAACGATCGCTTGAATTAATTTTCACTGATATTTAAATACTGCTGCTCTTGCTCGAACCCGTATTACACTGTATAATTCGTAGAGATTCGATTCTACATGCTTGTCACCCGCCTCATAAGGATAACAGCTTCAAAAAATCAAGCGACGTGCGGTTTTTTACTTTCAGTCAGTACGAATTAAGACGTTAGCACAAAGCATACTTTATATGCTTTGTGGTTGTCAGTTTTTTTTTAATCGAAAACCTTTTTTACATTTAATGACTAGTTAGGCAACCATTGTGCAACCGTTGTTTGTAAATAAGGCTTTTAATAAAAACATAACGTACTAAACTAAGAAATAATTTCCTTCTCAAATTAACAAAATTGTATTATAATTACTTTTTGTTTGTCAGCAATTACTGGACAGAAATACTGTAATAAACTTATATTAGGAATTTTTGAACGATAGGAGCCCTTCGCTCGAATTTAGTACTCGCATCGTTGACAATAATCGAGTTATGTCAGTTTTTCAATAATCGAGTAATTTTCGCTCGAGCGATTCCAACATTAATAAACACTGTTCCAACATTAATAAACACTGTTTCAAACAATATTTTTATCGGCTTCCACTATATTGAATTCGTTCGATATTTTACCAATTTCTACCTATGCGTCACACTGAGTTTTGCGCATAATTCAAAATAAATTGAATAAGTACTTTCTTACCCTGATTTTTATTTTATTTCATAAGAGCGCCATTTTGTCCAGTCACGTCAAATTTTACCGGTTCATATCACATCTAATTTTTGTAGTTTGAAGTAAGGTTTTCGATGTTTATTTTATAGGGCCGTTATTTTATTCCAGCATCTTGAATTTGTACCACCATTTTACCAGTTTATAACTTAATTCTTGCACAATATTGGAAAGCAATCTAATACGTAGTTTTATTAGGCCGCCATTTTATTCTGCCATCTTGGATTTGTACCAAAATGTTACCAGTTCATTCGTACGTAACCCTTCGTTTTTAGGTAAAATCTGAGGTAAATTAAATAATTATTTTTTTAGTAATATTCTTTTAACTATGCCGCCATTTTGTTCTCCTATAATAGATTTTAACCAAAATGTGAAGTCAATCAGGAAAGTAGTTATTTAGCTACGCCGCGAACTGACAGACAGAGACAGACCCCACGGAATTTAGAAAACACTTTTTTGATATCTAAGGACACTGAAACGAAAGATCTGTGAAAACCTGCAAGATGATTTTTCAAAATTACAAAGATTTTATTTGTCCACCATTTTGTTCCGCCATCTTGAATTCACACCACAATTTTATCAGTTCATTCCTATATCACACACAATTGGAAATCACTCTAACAAGTAGTTTTCTCAGACTGATTTTTTTAAATATTTTATTGAGCCGCCATTTTATTTCGCCATCTTGGATTCGTACCAAATTTTTATCAGTTTATTCCTACGTAATACTTGATGTCTGCGCAAAGTTTAAGGTAAATTGGATAAGCAGTTTTTTACATATAATTTTTTTAACATTTCACTCGGTCGCTATTTTTTTCCGGCATTTTCTACCAAATGTTACAAGGGCATATCCAATGACCCTTAATTTTTTTTAAGTCAATCGGATAAGTAGTTTTTTCGGTATGCCGTGAATAAACAGACCCACCGTCAAACAGACCTACCGTAGGTCCGACTGAATTGCAAAAACATATTTTTTGGCTTTTAAAGAACCTAAAACGTGAAGGTCTTTAAAAATCTGGGAGGGTACTTTTTCATGAATACAATACTTCCCTTTCACGACACAAGTAAAAAGGAAGAAGTTAATTTTTGCACATCACAACATCAAAGGATCATGTATGCACGTCCTACATGCGACCTTGGTTTTGGACCTTCTATTTCTATTTAAATGTTATTTTACTATCCGAGACAAACAACTTTTAAATAGACAATTTTATGAACCCATGAAATGGGTGTCAATTTATCGAATTATTTATCATTTTACACCAAATTTGGTGGGTACTGTCACAACAAGTCGACCAAATATTAATTTTTAATCATAAAAAAAAACCTTTTTATTTAACTTTCGCTAAAAAATTATTTTACTTTATATTTTATTGTAGAAAATACATGACTATACAAAAGGCTATTTTTCTAGGAGTGGCAAATTATGAAAATTAATAATCGAATTTCTAGTACCGAAAATAACTATATATTAATAGATATAATAGATTATTTCCGATTAATCGAATTTAGTCAGTTAATAGATTGTTCGATTTCCGATAAATTATTTCTCCGAAAATAATAATTATTAATTTTACCTTACCCCTAAATGTCAATATTGCCATCTTGATCGATGTCAAACGTACTGGTGGCAGTAACACACAGATTTCTGGATAAGAGTGGGCGATACAAATTTATTAATAATCGATCTCGATTATGGAAAATTATCGATTATTTCCGATTAATCGGTTAATCGCAAAATCGATTAATCGGATAATCGATTATTTAAAAAAATCATCATTATTAAAAAATCTCTCATAGAATATTTTTCGATTAATCGATTATTTTGCCCACCCCTATATGTCATCGCACAGTAAGTTAACTCAAATTTTTCCAATGTTAGTTCAATACTCACACCAAGCTTAAATACTTCAGTTAAAAAAAAACGCAAAAAATCACAGTATCACAATACCTACGCCTATTTGACAATTGTAGACTCACTGAGTGCCCTCTTCATCGATACACACTTAAAAACCCGATAATTGAGCCAATACTTCACTCCCCACATTAAATTTAGTGCCTGCGTGGAGAATACAACCTACAACATCGGTTTGCCTTAAATGAAAAAGACGGTAACGAGGACATGCATTTGTTAATTGTGACTTTTCGAACAATTATGTTTTGAGTCATTTTGTCCTCTTGTCACCTATATCCTATATATATATATATATATATATATATATATATATATATATATATATATATATATATATATATATATATATATATATATATATATATATATATATTCAATATTCAATCTCACCACTGGTATACCTCTTTTTTTAATTTTTCATTATTGTATTATTACATTATTTATTTATAATTTAAGCATAAGGAGTTTTTATACATATATTTAACCATATTTCGTTTTTCCTCTTTCAGTATGCGTCGAACTATGTAATGTGATTGTTTGTTTACTGTTTTAACGTTGTATGTGTGACGTGTTGTTTAATTTTAAAGGTCCTATTTATTTATTTATTTTAAAGGCTTTAGTTAGTAACTAGGATATATTTTTTCTGATAGGTCTGATGATTCCCAACCGGGAGAAACGCGTGTAACCACTTTTATTTTATTATAAACTTTGACTAAGACCGAGACTTAGCGTCTGTTTACTGTTTAATTTAGAAACAGGTCTGTTTGTGAATAATGGATGATTTACTACAATGAAAACAACAAAAAAACCGTTTTTTTTTCAAACCGTTAAAATACCTATCTGCATATACTTTTTAAGTTACTTTTAAAAAGAACTCCAGTTTGAAATTTAGAGACTGGCGCGTATGGGGTGCGCCACCAAGCTTCTCCTAGTGAAATTTTGTTTATAAGTAATTTCACTTTAGTAATGTCATTGGCTTTATATAGGAAAGACCCGCAACTTACTGTAACATACTACTCACATGGCCAGGGCGCTAAAAGTAAGCACGTGTGGACGCTTAACTCCGGTGGCTTCTGATTGATCGACCATTGCCATAGCAACGAAGAGTTACAGGCGCCGCGCCGGGGAGACCACGCGCGCTGCCTTGTTGCCAATTTATGCAAAATCTCTTAAAATAAAGAATTGTATATTGCTCGTTTTTATTTTAACTTCACGCTTCCTATCTAAATAACTGTCTAAAAATCAAATTTTGGTACACATTCCAATTTTCGATTGTGCTGAAATTTTAAATACATATCTCCGGATATAATTATGAATACATAATACCTATAAAATAATACATCTAGAGGATGTGTCTAAATTTAGTTTCCAAATGTTAAATTTTTTTATTATTGAATGTTAGATCAGATATACAGCATGACCAAAAAAATAAAAACCTCGATTTTGAAAATCATATCTTATAAGCACACAATATTATGATAAAATATTTCACGGTGCGTTTGATTGGGGCATGACTGGATCACATTATTTTTTAAATATTTATATAGTTATTACCTTCTTAAAGTATCTTAAAAGCTTGTCACAAGAAATCCATTCATATGTATTTCAACAGACGTAGTATAACGCATATATATTTCGCGGGAAGTTTATTTCATTGTTAATTAATATATTGATAAAATAAAGAGATACAATCAAACTATCAAACCACAATAGGTACATATTTTTCTAAATCTTTTTAGATCGTTTTATTAAAAATGTATGTTTTATTGAAATTTATGTAAAAAGTTCGTTTTTGTTATCTTTTTGATCAAGCTTGACATGTGCATTCAAATTGTATTGGCAGACCATGTGGTTTATCTCCGCCCC
Organism: Kuschelorhynchus macadamiae; assembly: GCA_030620095.1. Taxonomy (NCBI): domain Eukaryota; kingdom Metazoa; phylum Arthropoda; class Insecta; order Coleoptera; family Curculionidae; genus Kuschelorhynchus; species Kuschelorhynchus macadamiae. Next base: position 96,390 of record JAUTXW010001849.1, read on the forward strand.
AGAGGGGAAAATCTGTTTCCTAATAAGGATATTTCTGGTATCTGTTAAAATGTTTAAAGGAACAAATAACTTTATTCTTGGCACAAACAATAATAATCTAATAACGATGTTCATATTGTGTTTGTGGTTTTCAGGGACACTAAGTTTATTTTTACTAATCATTTTAATATTTGGCAACTAGTATTGCTGACTTTTATGCATTTGTTTCGTGGTGCTATGTACACTAAATACTCTGGGAAGATGTGATCATTATAGATTAATTTTTTAAGAAGTATTTAGAGTAGCGCCGAGGCCATTCCATAGCAAATATATCAAAAAAATAAAAACGAGCTAATGACACTACTTTTATTTTTTGCTAGAAAGTTTCGCAGTAACTTTTTAATATTTTACCATATTGTCTTGAACTTTGGAGAATGAACTATAATTAAACAAAAAATATAATTGTTGCATAGCTGAAGGTACAGCCCTGATCTAGTGGTGGCAATCTTCTTCATGGTCAGGTTATTTCGCTAGTTTTTTTTTCCTAGTTTTTAAGAGTATGAGGTTTAATTCTTCTAATCATATTAATCTTTGGTAAGGATAATAGTTATTGTTGATTTTCTAGAACTACGTAAAATCTCACTTTTTATATATTATTAGTTACCAGTTATCGTGAAGCTGGCAAAATTTTAAATTCAATATATGAACCAGTAGGTAGGATTCAATGTATATACACAGTTAGTGACATATATTTCGGCATCGGAAATTTCGAGGCTGACGTTTAGAATCAAACCTATTATAAATAAAAAGTGAAAAGTAAAAAATAATAGTTGTTTCAATCTTGAAAATTTGACTTCATGAAATCGGCGTTAACTAGTAGAAACAGCAAATTTTATTTGTGTTATTAAATATTACTTAGACATTAGTTGGAGTCAAATTTCTAGATTGAATAAAAAATAATTTTTGACTTCTCAGTGTTTTTTTAAGACGGTTATTTTTGCTTCCCACGTAAAAAGGAAATATTAAGTATTGTAATCGTGAAAAAAATTATCCTCCAAGATTTTTTTAGATCTTTACGTTTCAAGGTCCCTAAATGCCGAAAAACATTTTTTTCTCAATTTCGTCGGTCTGTCTGTCTGTCGGTTTGTGTGTTCGCGTCATATCTAAAAAACTAATTACCCGATTGACTTTAAATTTTGATCAAAAATTAAGGGTTATATGGGGATGACCTGGTAATATTTTGGTAAAAATCCAAGATGGCAGAACAAAATGGCGGCCTAATGAAATGTTAAAAAAATTATTACTAAAAAAACTACTAAACCAATTTATCTCAAATGTTGTACAAAATTAAGTATTATGTAGAACCTTGTAAAATTTTGGTACGAACTCAAAATGACGGAACAAAATGGCGGCTTAATAAAATATTTAAAAATTCAGCCTGAAAAAACTACTTAATGGACTGATGTCAAATTGTTTGTTATAACTAATTGTGGTAGAGTGATAAACTAGTAAAACTGCAGTTCTAATTCAAGTTGGCGGAACAAAATAACGGCCAAATTTTAATAGTGAAAAAATCAATCTCTCAGGTTTTAAATATTTTTAAATTTTAACGTCCCTATATGCCAAAAAAATTTGTTTGATCAAATCCGCCGGTCTCTCTGTCGGTTTGTTTGTCTGTCTGTGAGTTGGCGGCATATTTTAAAAACTACTCATCAGAATGACTAAATTTTAGTTAAAATTAAAGGTCATATGGGGATGATATATTGGTAAAAATCCAATATGGCAAACAAAAAGGCGGCCTAGTGGAATGTTAAAAAAATATTAAAAAAACCACTTATCCAATTTTTCTCAAATTATGCACAAAAATCAAATATGTAAAAATCAACTGGTAAAATTTTAGTACGAATCCAAGATGGCGGAACAGAATGCGGCTGAATAAAATATTTAAAAATTCGGCCTAAAAAAACTACTTAATGGACTTATTTCAAATTGTGTGTTATAACTAATTATGGTATACAGATCAACTAGTAGAACTGTGCTATAAATAAAATATTTTGTAATCGTGAAAAAATCACCTTCTTAGGTTTCACATATTTTCAGGTTTTAGAGTCCTAAAAATATTTTATCAAGTCCGTTGGTGTCGGTCCATCTGTTTCTCAGTTCGCGGCGTAGCTTCAAAACCATTCATCTTAGTGGCCTCAAATTTTAATCTAAAATTAAGGGTCATATAGGGATGATGACCTGGTTATAATTTAATGAAAAACTAATATGCCGAAACAAGATAAAAAAATTATTACTTAAAAACTAATTATCAAATTTCCACAAATTTTGTACAGTTGTTCACTAATATGCGCGAGAGCTTTGGATTTATAAAACACATTTTTTTGTAAACTAGCAAAGGATTAATATATTATAATTGAAATTCCGCATTTTACTTCTGTCACAAATGGGAAGTATTGTAATCGTAAAAGAGTTACCCTCCCAGGTTTTTGCAGATCATCAGGTTTTAGGGTCCTTAGATGACAAAAAAAAAACATGTTTTCTCAATTCCGTCAGTCTGTCTGTTCGCCGCATAGCTAAAATCTGCATACCCGATTGGTTTCAAATTTTGTTGAAAAATCAAGGGTTATATTATATTAAAAAAAATACTTATCCAATTTATTTAAATTTTGCATAAAAATCAAGTATTTCGTAACTGGTAAAATTTTGGTACGAACTACGAATCTAACTCTCCAGGACAAAATGGCGGCTTTATAAAATATTTAAAAAATCAGCCACAAAAAACTAGTTACTAGATTGACTTCAAATTTTGTGCAACAATTAACGGTGGTATAGATATGAACTAGTAAAATTGTATGAATTCAAGATGGCGGAACAACATAGCGATCTTGACGTTTTAGGGTCCTTAGACGCTAAAAATATGTTTTCTTTCCATCGGTCTGTCTGTACCTCTGTTACGATAGAAAATAATAACATTTTTGAGGGAAATCTGCCTGATTCCACTATGTTACAAAATACAAATATATAAAGAAAGCTAAATCTATGGTTTTTGAATGGAAAGAAACATAATTTTTGTTAATAAAATTCTCCAAAAGAAATCAAAGATACGTATAGAATCTAAAGGGAAAACAACTAGATCACCCCTATACACAAATCTTTCGTGCCCATGCAAGTGTACAGGGTGAGTCAACGAAGGAGTAAAGTTCATTATCTCACTTGTTTCGCGAATTACAAAAAAATGTTAAATACAATAGTTTTTTTTAGGGAATATAAGGTGCACAGTTTAAAATTATTTTTGTGTATATAGCGTGGTTCAAAGAAATCTGAGTAGATGCTACAGGATGTTCAAAATAAATTTAGAAATTTCGACTGTTATAAACGAAAAAATCTCGACTTTTTAAATAGCACTGTATATTATCATTTTTCGGATAGAATTTACAAAATTCTTCAACTTTCGTGAGTATGTCGGATACCTATTTTTAATAGTTTGCGATTTATTTTGAATTTTTCAATTTTATTTTTAAAGATTATGTTTATGTGAATCCCTCTACAATACCAATAGATATGAAATTCGGGATGCGTGCAGGACAATAACGACCTTTATGATAAGCGAAGTGAAGGAATATATAGTAAAATGACTAAAAATGTGGATTCAAGTAGACGGGCAAATGTTTGAACATTTATTACGTCCTCATAATTAAATATTAAGTAAGTGGAACCATAATAAAATTATTATTTCTTTTTTACAATAGCTAAGTGTATTAAAAACAAGAGTAAATATTGAGAAACAGAAAATAAATTGCAAAATCTATCAAAAACATTAATAATATACAGGGTATGATATTTAAAAAAAGTCGAGATTTTTCAATTTAAAATAGTCGAAATGTATAAATTTATTTTGAACACCCTTTAGCATCTAACTAAAATTTTTTACATATGTCTTTTTTTCATTTCTATAACAAATTCGTACCAATAATGAGCGATGTACCTTCAGAAATGGCGCTACTTGTCATTTTTACAAAACTGAAAACTGGCATTTAAAAAAAATTAAGTATTAGAGAAACAACTAGATTTAGATATATAACATTATTAATAAAAAAGTTTGTTTTACTAATAGAATTCTACGCATAATGTAAAAACAGAATGTTTCGTTTAAAAAAACATGTTACATCCGCCACACTTTTTTGAAGCGTGGCGGATTTTTTTGAATCATCCTGTTTACTTAAAAAATAATTTTACACTGTTAACATCCCCTAAATTTATTGCATTTAACATTTTTTCGTAATTCCCGAAAAAAATGACACAACGTTACTCTCTCGTTGATTCATCCTGTATTATATACAATACTACTTAAATAAGGTATGGTATTATTTTATAGACACTCTATTATAATAATTACAAATGATACTGTTACTCAAGTTGAGAAACTCAGGATAACTTGATTTTTTCTGACGTTTTTAGTGTTTTAATAGTTGTCAAAAGTACCATAAACATATCACTTAATTTAAATTTGTAAGCTAAGAATCAATAATTAACTAAATGAATCCGGAAAAAAACGTCTATTTTTTTTAAAAACTCGTATATATAGTAAAGCCGTTAAACACTTTTTTTCGTCTTAGAAAGTATAGATACAGGCAGTTCGACTTAGTCTTTTTTAGAGTTAAAAGTAGGCCTAACTTAATTGTTTTTTAAGTAAACAGTACTAGAGACTTATAATAAACAATGTTTTGAATATATTCTTCTATTATAAAAAACATAAACGAAATAATAAAATACCGGCGTCTATTTTTTCGACGATTTTCCTATTCAAACCTAAAAAAAATATGCTTGACGGAAATGTTTTTAAAATAGTGAACCCGAATTTATGGTTATGTTGCAAAATAACTCTTAAAAGGTAGCGGCGTAATATATCGAAACCATAACGAAGGACATAAAAATTAAAAATGTCTAAATAAGTTAAGACCTCGAAAAAAAAAACGCAATCAAGCCAATGTTGGAGACTCCCAAAAATCTCACCCTGTAGGTTAGTTTAAATCGTAAGAACTAAAATGAAATATTAAACGCTGGTCGGTATTTCCAGTATTCAATGTGTCTGCACCCTGCACAATATACATATTATCTGATATAAATAGATTAAAGGCATTAAAAAATATCACCATGCATTAAAGGGATTAACATGCGACCAACCATATATAGTTTTTTTTTCTTTAAAAGGGTAATAGTCCTACAATTACATTATTCCATCGAATCAAATGAATATATACCCTCCGTCGGATTCAGGTTACCCAACATGCAACGTCTTATACTTTTCTGACCTTAAGAGGTTATCAGAGTGAATCTAAATTATTGATTCTGATGCTATTATTTGCAATATGACAGATCGATGTGGGTCACCGACAAAGACCTGTTTAGTCTAACGAACGAACTGGATGTTCAGCCGAATAAACAATATAGTGTTTCACCTTGAAAAACGGGTCGTCGTTTAGTGAAAAAAAAAACAGAGTATTTCGAAAAGTTAAAATTTTTTCTAAATTTTATAACATATTATCCAAAAGTCTACAGTTTTTAATATACAAAACCACAAATTGTTGTCAAAAAGAAAAAAAACTAATATAAAAAATACTGACTTGATTATACGACGTTGAAAAGTCCATGGTTTTAGAATTACCCTCTTAAAATATATTCAGACCTTACTTCACTCTTCAAAAAAGGCCCCTTTTTAAGAATATTATTTGAATGTTTTACGTGTCTGTAAAATTTGCTAATTTTTGGTACTAAAGGATCACTAAAATTTATAATTGACACTTATAGCTAACTGACCCTTTAACAGTTAATCGCCACAAAAACACTATATAACTTACTAGCGGGTACCCGCGACTTCATTCGCGAATATGACTATAATGAAAGGGCTGTAAAGAGGTACTCAAATCGCCTCATTTGAGTACCTCTTTATAAACCACGTTTGTTGTTGCATTCTCTGGACCCACTATGCGAACTTACTCTAGAGCATGCGACATAGAGTTGACCATGGGAAAAACAATCGTAGCGCAAGTCTACTCTAGCTCTACTTAATGATTGCCTTTGACCTTTGTTAATTATCATGGCGAAACAAAGCTTTAAAGCAAACTGTACACGTTTAAACTGAAAAGGATAGTCTAATGGAATTAAAGGGGTACGTGGTATAAAAACTCTTTCTCCCAGACCAGGGGTAGACTCTATTACATTGTTTTGTAATGTTTTAACCTGTAGCCGAGTTCCATTACACAATTTTGGTGGTTTTAATTTTCGAATAAGCATCACTGGTGCCCCCACTTTTAAAGTTAACTCACTCATGATTCCTGAATGGTTTAGAGAGTGTAGGAACTCGATAGGATAATTAACCGCATTTTCCGAAAAATGTCTTCATACTAATTATTTATTACTTAATCACAAAGACATTTATGTATTGATTGTTTTGAATCTAATATCACTCGTATAATGTCTACTTGCTGTCTTTATTAGTTAGACGCCGAGTTGCTAAAATTTTCAAGATTTATTGAAAGTATTATTTTGGGATTTTAGCGCCTTGTTTTGAAGCCAGTTTTATTTTTTTTATAATAATAATATTTTATCCCTCTTAGTTCTATTCCTACAAAATAAGGGCCAACTTTAAAGTTTTCGAGGCTTAAACGTAGATTAAAATTTTGGACGTTCCTAATAAAATAAATAAGTAGCTAGTAGTCCATTGTATATGAAATTTTACCAGAATCGCGGTACAAATATTTTATAAAAATCGCCATTTATACACGTTTATAGAAAATCAGCAATACATATTATCAAAAGATAAAAAGGTTAGTAAAATTAAACCTCGTACAATTAAAAACCACAAAAAACAAAAGGAACATCATATTTTACAATTACCCTCTTTTTCCTCTTCATATTTCACTTATTGACAAAAGAAATGTTTTGTGCGAAGGATTAATATGTTTATTTTGAAATTACAAACCGAGATAACCTAATGTAAAAATATTGTGCTGCCAAATTACTTTTGGTTAATTACAATCCATACACTAAATTTAAAGGCAGTTAATTAAAGCAATTCAAATTTATCGTAGAACTCCTGTTTTTTGATTTTTTTACTTTTTCCAGGGGGCTGTCTCATGCTTTTAGGGCTATCTTGCATGTTTACGGGACACATTTTCGCACACATCCGTACAGCTATCATAGATTTTTGTTCTAAAAATATATTTTTCGTATTCAAGGGTCGATTATAACCAGTTACCTATATTCAACGCAAATTTTTGCGATTTCAATACTTCATATATGTATTTAGAAGTATTAGCAATTGACCACATAGTGCATTAAAAATGTATTAGTAATACAATATATTGGCTCTTATATAGGGAAGTAAAAATAACCCCTTTTTATTCGCGTAAGAGTGAAATTTTTGCAAAATTCTAAAATTTATATTTATATAATTATTTTTGAAAACCATTGACAGAAGAATCGTCCTAAAATCTCTTTTAGATAAAGGATTATAGAAAACAATGTAGTTATAAACACACCCCTAAAAGTGCTGAATTTTGAAAAACCTGTTCTGTAACATTTCACGACAAACCCTTCCTTAATACTCGTAGATGCGTTTGTTATATAAGAAAATTCTGTGCAAAGTTCCTAGACCCGATTAAGGGGGTGTCCTATTGTTTAAAAAATATAACTAGGCACATTCCAGCTATTTGACCGACTTTGTATAATTAAAATTATTACGTTCTGATAGATCTTAAAATTTCTGCATCAAATTTCTTTCGTTACCTCGTATAGTTTACGGGCATAGAATAAATTAAAAATTATAATTAAAATATCTACCACTATTAATGATCCATTGTAATCTCATTTAAAGGAAATCTGAAAAATCTAAAACTTGGAGAATGTCTTCTCGAATTATGACCCACAATATCGACAGTATTCTCCAGATTTATTTGCCATTATTTACAAAATAATGTAAAAGTGCAAATGTAAAAAATGTACTACTTTTAAAAGTCAAAACCTCAGTCGAAAACTCAACAATTCATCAGCGAACGCTCTGAAATTAATATCATATTTTTGTTCCTGCACGCGCTAAATCGAGATCGCTACATAACACTTTATCGGCATCGTCGCATAGCTTTAAAATCCCGACGAAGACGTAGGTACATAGCCCCTTCCCCGCTTCTACCAATGTTCGACGAGCGGCAGTGATCTATATTAAGGATCAGTGCCGCCAATGTGCGGGTAATTAGGTCTCCCTTTGCGGGTAAGAATTTCCGTGCGAGTAAAAGCGGGTAATTAAGGAATCCAAGCCACGAGCAAAAATTCCAGGTTTAATTTTGTGGAGCCAGATATTCTTCTCAGATATCCAGGGCAACGTCGGAATGCACTGTTGTCGTCGGTTGTATTTATTGACGTAAATCTCTAGACTGCTAGAAGAGGCCACTCTCTGCCTCTGTTGCGTGCGTTAGTGTCTAATGCCTCTTCCATTTCCATCTCTTTCTATACCTAAAGTATGCGCGTATTCGGCATTATAGGTAAGACTCTAAGGATTCTAGAGGTACGTCTATTGTTGTACTTTAAGTTGAAGTCTTCAACTTCTATCTCGTTATTTGCCGTTCTCGTTCATTCCCGCGATTTTTATTAAACTAAGTTAAAAATATTAATTTGATTTGAAGGCTGATGGTTTCTTCTCTTTATTAATACATACTGTTTCGTGATATCGTGTTAATAAGTCCTATTCATATTTGATTAATTTTATATAATGTATTCACCACGTTGTTTATATTGTAGTTTGTGGTAGTGTTAGTAATTATGGATAAATGGCTAAAAAAAATACTTAGGTATTTAGGTACTTATATGATTTATTTAAATTTTTCATCAGCTTTTTTGTTATTATAAAAGTTTCTTTTATTTGTACAATTATTTTTGAGATACACAAAATAGGTTTATACTGTCATGTACATGTGCTTTATGGTATGGTATCCCAATGAAAATTTTACCTATCCGTAATTTGGCAACGTTGGTGTGGTCCGTACAAATTAGCTTTTCGTACGTCCTCTCGGAATTCGAAACGACATTGACCATAAAAGTCCGTTCGAAATTGGTGTTTACATTTTTATTATTATCAATGAATTATTAAAATTTTATAATTTCATCAATTTCATACTTAAAATTCAAATTTCATTCGTGTGGGTAAAATTGCGAGTAATTAGATATTAGGCTGCGGGTAAAAGTGGGTAATTTACAAACACACCGCGTACAATCCGAAATTTGAGGTTGGCAGCCCTGTTAAGGATATTAAACATTCAGCGCTGAGACGCGTGAACTGGTAGAGTGTGTGTTAGGAAAGGGTTTTTGCACGTCTTTCTCTTATATAAAATCAAAGGTAATGTGCATGTTATGATGCTACAAAATGGGGGAACTAACCTTACAGTCTTGCGTTGGGAAGATTTGATTCCAACAGAGGTATACAGACTTAATTTTAGCTGAAAACCTTTTTAACAATTCAAAATAAATCTTCTAAGGTTAATAAATAAATGTCTTTTTTCTCAGTATGTCAGCTTTAGCACACCTTGTATTTGTGGTTTTCTACCTTACTGTATCCCTGTATTTTATACATTTTTAGTATATTTTTTTAATTAAAAATTTAGGATTGTTCCTTGACTTTTTCAATTTTTGCGGTTTTCTGCTGCAGCTTTTTATTAAATAAGCTATGGCAGATTTGCATCTTTTAATGCAAGAGTCTACGCTCTTAAAGTAAAATATTCACGTATAAAATAATAAGGTAAAAACTAAAGTTATTGTTATCTTTTACAGTCTGATTTAGATGCCTCTGCAAGTGAACTAGAAGATAATGTATCACAATCTTCGTCTCAGCTGGGACATATCTCCAAAGAACAAATTTATTCAGCGTTCCAGAAGTCGCAGATGCGATACCATAAATACCGGGGGCGATATACAGATTTAGCACGACATTACAAGGAGATGGAAAGAGAAAATGCCAAAATGAAGGCAAGTTAGGATTCAGATGATTAATTTAAAACCTAATTTTAGAAAATTTCATTTTGTTACAATAGATATATCATGGGACTTGTATTCAATTACTAAATTAAATGTTAAAAATATCTTTTTATGCGGGAAATGTGCCAAAAGTTAATTCGAATAGTTAACACCTAAACTTCATTAGGCTTTTAACATCCAATATATGTCAATGACTAACAGTAACCGGGTTATTGATATTTAAACTAAACATATTTTATTTCATATCAGTCAGTGTTGGTGGAGACTCAAGACAAGGCAATACGTAGAAATGCAGAATTAAAAGAGCAGTGTTCGTTGGAGCAGAAAGCCAAAGCTCACTTAGAAAGTGCGTTATGTGACGAATTAGAAGAGAAACAAATGAAAATACAATCCCTTCAGACCAAAGTTAATCTACTTCAACAAGGACACAACAATACTGACGTCCTAATTGATTTAAACAATAAAGAAATGGCAGCCAGTAGTAATTCTGACAAACTGGAGCAACTAACTAAATATTTAAATGATGCTAGGAGTGAAATAGAAACATTAAATAATAAAATTCAAGAGTATAAAGCAAGTTCGATCGTTTTTCAAACTAAAGACCACGACTATAAGATAAAAATCGCCAATTTAGAAAAAGAAATTGTCCATTTCTCTGAAAGGTGAGTACTATTGATACACATCTCTACACATTTTTCTAAGGCTAAGAAGGCTGAGCAGGTAAACATTAAATGCATTTGTTTTTTTTTAATGTTGTGGTAGCCTTTACGACTTCAAGCCCTATATTACTGGGCGCGGAGTAGGGGTTTCTATCGATGTTCACCAAATACTAAACTATGCATTTGCAATTCACGGACCTTTACATAGAATGCTTGACATTGATTATCGTTCGTGTTCGGACCAACGCAGTACGGATACCATGTGGTTATAAAATTTTTTGGCAAAATTAGTATGTTTAAGCTGAGGCAGTTTCTTAGAAAAGCTCTTTCTATAAATTACTTTAAAAATTCAAAATAAAATTTGATGTTTTGGATAAAAACATTTTTTTGTTTTTTTTTATCATGAAAAATTTTAGGGCGACAATAATGGATAGCAGTTGTACTCGTAAGTAATCATAGTAATCTAACAAATACGTGGATTTGTTGCAATGAACGTCATATAAGTAAGGAGACACACTCTTATTGGCCTTTGGCTGATTATAAGCATATGTTAATAAATCATTTCAATATCGAAAATACTATGTCTATATTCTTATGAAAATGCGAGGAATATTACAAAAGAGTTAAAAGATTTATCTCCCCGGCAGAGGCATTATAGTTATCAAGGTATCAAGGCCTTATAATATAAGGCTATTAACGACCGAAAGCGTTATCACTTATAATACCTTCGAGTAAGTAAAAATATATATATATATATATATATATATATATATATATATATATATATATATATATATATATATATATATATATATATATATATATATATATATATATATATATATATATATATATATATATATATATATATATATATATATATATATATATATATATATATATATATATATATATATATATATATATATATATATATATATATATATATATATATATATATATATATATATATATATATATATATATATATATATATATATATATATTATATATATATATATATATATATATATATATATATATATATATATATATATATATATATATATATATATATATTATATATATATATATATATATATATATATATATATATATATAATTTGTTGCAATGAACGTCATATAAGTAAGGAGACACACTCTTATTGGCCTTTGGCTGATTATAAGCATATGTTAATAAATCATTTCAATATCGAAAATACTATGTCTATATTCTTATGAAAATGCGAGGAATATTACAAAATAGTTAAAAGATTTATCTCCCCGGCAGAGGCATTATAGTTATCAAGGTATCAAGGCCTTATAATATAAGGCTATTAACGACCGAAAGCGTTATCACTTATAATACCTTCGTTTAATGT
>JAUTXW010001850.1:0-108614 GCA_030620095.1 Kuschelorhynchus macadamiae
TTATCATTATTACCACCATTGGATCTTAAGCAATTATGAATTGACTCCATAACGTTATCAGTTGTTGCCCTTCGAATTTCATTACCATCCAGTTGCTGAGATACGTCTCTCACACAATTTTCCAAATCTTCGCGCGTTTCCACTGGTGTTGAATAAACCCTTTCCTTAATGGCACCCCATAAATACGCATCACAAGGAGTAAAATCCGGGAAACGGGGAGGCCAATTCCGTGGACCCAAACGTCTAAGCCAACGATCTTACAAACATGTTTGTAAGTTCCTGGCTTACCTCATTTGTGCAGTGGGCTGGTGCACCAATTGCTACCAACAACTTCGATAAATTGCAAGCGGCACCCCATCCAAAAAATCGGTTACCGTTGTTCTTAAAATTTGTAAATACTCTATCTAATTCAAATTGTCATCGTAAATACAAAAACTGAACTGACTGTCCATCAATAAACAAAAAACATTTAAACTAAACTTGTATTGAAACGCCCGTTCTCGTACAAACTTTGAGTTTTTAGAAGCCCAAAATTAGATTCGTCAGTCCAAATAACTTTCTTCAAAAAATCCGGGTCTTCCCGAGTTCGGATTAACATCATCTCACAAAATGCAACTCGCTTTAGTGCATCAATTTATAGCCGTGCATGCTTTTTTAGAATCCCTTGAATTGAAGAATATGATATACCTAAATCATCTTCTGCGCTTGGGATAGATGCATGAGGATATGCATGGAAATATCCTAATACGGTAATTTCGTTTTCCTCGGAGTCTTCTAGAAATTCTAGAGTTTCTAGAAATTAGTCTGATTCCGTATAAACTTTTTTCCAGTCATTATTGGCAACTGGGGATTAAAAATTCGACATGTTCTCGATACAATTCGCACACATTCTCCATGAATATAAAATAAATTTAGGATATCGGAATTTGAGTAACTATTTGCCATTCTATCTTAAGTTGCTAACGTTATTCAAAAGCAAAATGTTCAAAATTAAAGTAAACATACGGACAATCAAAGATAAGAACGTCATTGCCAAGGCTCAAAAATGAAATCATATTCAAAGCTTTTGATTTAATGGTGGAGGTTTAAATAATTGTAACTAGTAAAGGGGCAAAAGTAGGAATAGGAATTATCTTACAAAACATTTGATAGTTCGTATTGAGGATGGTTTCCGTAAAAATGCGCCACAACATTTATTTGAGTATAAGAATTTTTTGAAAGCCGTTTCCACCATATCACACTTCTCTAAGTGAGTAAACACCATTTTTATTCTATTAATAATAGAGCAAGCTTACTATAGAAATTCTGCAAAAAGGATACTCTAAGAATTGTTTAGCACTAAAACATATCTAGATTTTTGTTAAAAATTATTTTAATCGCATTTTGGTATAATTTTCAGAACAAACTTACATCACATAAGGCTTACTTTTTACATCGGTTTAAGCTTATTTTTGAGAAAGTATGTAGGGACTCCAATAACTAAATATAGGTCTTTAAGGTAATAAACAGCTATTATATATACCTTGCAGGATTTGAGTTTTAAACAATTTTAAATATCTTCCGAATTTTTTCTTACTTTTTATCATTTACCAAGAAAATACTCCTAAAAAGGGATTATTAGAGGTTTAAAATATACATTTTTTAACGTGTCGAACCTTCTTGCGAAGATCAATCCAAAAATGGTCTGCGAGCACCTGCGACCTCGGTTCATAATGTCACTTTGTATCTGGTTTTTGGTTATAAATGCACCCCCTATTAACTTTCATATTTTTACAGATACAAAGAAAGTTAAATACAAAAGTTTCTTTAAATTGGACAATTTTTTTATGGTGTAGCTTTTAGTTATACAAGGTGTTTCGTCTTTTAGGTATCAACATCAACTTTGGTTTTTTAAATGAAACGCTCTGTATATTATAGACTAGAATGATAGAGTTTTTATCACGATTCCAACGATATATGGTTTATTGATATTTGCTTTGGCAGTTTTTGAAATATTTCGATTAAAATTTTCAGTAGTTGGCTATGACGCTTGGACGATATTATTAATATATGCACAAACTGGTGTGGTTAGTTTTTGAATCCGACGTTTTGAATTCGGGCAACCATCATCAACTTTTTTAATTCAAGTACGGACCTGGGTTTTTTCTTTTCACTAATCAATACCTTTTATAACCTTAAAACAAATTATGACAAAAAAGTCATATCATACGATTTTATTTTTTTGAGAAAATCCGTTTTTTTGAAGAATTGCGATAAAACGCCATCTAGTGACCACTACAAGAATCATTACGCTAAAGTTAATAGCTTTACATGAAGAGCAAAAAAGGTGCTTTTTTCTGATGTCAAGCTCATTGTAATCGGTTCATCGAAAGCAGAGATATAAACGTTTGAAAGAAAAAAATTTGACCTTTCCCCGCCACTTTAATATTGAAAATAGAAAAAATGATAAATAACAAAAAGTTGCATAATATCTTAAGAATACAATGCTTATATTTTCGACAAACCTTAATTTGAAAAATGAAAAATTCAAGAGAAAATCGCCATTTCCAGTTTTGAGTTTCTGCTTCGCCTCCTAGCGTTGTTGAAGTTGAAAATAATTTCTAGCGATTTTTCTTGGCCGATTTACCAACATAATTTTTTTCATCCAGATTCTAGGATTAATACTTTTTGAGATATGGCGTAGAGCCATCCTTAGTTGAACAGCCTGTATATGTAGGCATGGTCTTTCGCCTTTTGGTTTGGGTAAAGTATTTAGGTACTTAAATTTATTACGGCCATTTTTTTTCAAATTTCTAAATTAAATTTTGCTGAAAATATTTTTGGCCGCCTAATATCTAAAATGGGACTACTGTGCGCCGTCTATACTATTGTTTTATGCCATAGGTAACTAGATTAAAATTAAAAATTGCTGTTTTCTCTTTTATTTTGCACTTTAGGCAAAAATGATGTTCAATTAAAAAAATATACTATTTTGCAAATATCTCAGGAACCGTACATTCCATTTTTTTTCTGTTTTCACTATCGTAATTAGCAAGAAAAAATACAAAACTTTCATAACTTGACCAACATCGTAGCTCTCATAACAAAAAAGTTAGCAATGGTGTCAATGTATATATATATATATATATATATATATATATATATATATATATATATATATATATATATATATATATATATATATATATATATATATATATATATATATATATATATTAGTTACCTTAATAGGTTTAAATTCCGAGCACGACCTGTTTTTTTTACTTAATTACGTTAAATTTTCATTGACCGAAATTTTAGGTTAGGAACAAGATATCGAGATGCGTTTTGCGCGAGCTTAATTAAGCTTCATTTTACTATTTTTTCATGAAAAAAAAAACCATATCCAAACATTTAATTTTTTTATTATCAAAAAACTAGATAGTAGTAAGATAACGTTGGATCCCCAAGGAATGTTTTTTTTCAGCGATGCCAAGTTTATTAAATTCGGTGAGCCGTTATCGATTTATAGAGATTTATTTGGAAAAACATTTGAACACCACTTTATTTTCAGAGATAGAAGAAAAAGTTAATAAAAGACTTGGTTTTATCTCAGTTTTAAAATGCATACGTTTTTTTGTTATCTTAAAAGGGTGAAATTTAGAGAAACTTTGGTTTTTTTAATTAAGGATAGTAATTACGCCCCCTAGCGATCATCTTAGAAACTTGAAAATTATTTCCCGCATTTTCTCATGACCTTTTTGGTTATACAATTTTTTACTGCAAGTTTCTACAATGGGTGATTTCCGAGATACAGCCGGTTAACTCGCTTATTTGCCAACCCTGCACATCCTAAATGTATTTTTTCTGCTCTTTCGAGTAGTAAAGTCGATTTTCAAATTCAACAATTTGGAAGTTATTTTCGAATAAAGAGTCTTTCGATTGATGCCTTCAATTTTTTTATTAATAGTTTCGCTAGTATTATCCCGATTTTCGACCGAAAACTACCAAATAAATTACTTTTTTTTAATTTGGGCACAACACCGTCTTTTTTCTTTCGTGGGAAAGGACGTCTCAAAATAAATACATAAGAATCCGTTTCAAGAATGTACAATAAACTCGTCAGTTTGCACTGGCTTTCGTTTATTTTGAAAAGACTCTTAACTTATCTAGTAGTTAGTATTCACATACAAGACAATGAAGATTCAAAATACGTGGGTCTTTCAATATTCAACATTGTCTATCTTCATAAACATTAAAATTGAATATTTTGTTGTAAGCGGTTTTGTTTCTATTAATTTTAAATGTTATTTTTATATTATGTGTAATAGCTTAATATTATTTTTTTAGGATCGCTAAACACGTGAAGGTTTCACAATCAAAAAATGAAGCAAAACTGCTCAGATGTCCAGAGTGTTCTTATCAATCGTATCTTAAGCGTAACTTTAAAAGACATTCGATAATTCATAAAAAGCCAGATGAAATTGTATGGCATCAATGTTTAAACTGTTCATATAAGGCAAATCGGAAAGAAAATCTATTGAATCATTCCATCATTCATCATAAGGGAAATGACATTCAGTGGTTTCACTGTCATGACTGTCCATATAAATCATTTCGGAAAGGAGATCTAAAGAATCATGTTCTTGTTCACCGTAGGAAAAATGACATACAGTGGTTCCACTGTCCCGAGTGCTCTTATAAAAACCGCTCAAAGTGTCGCCTAATAAGTCATTCATTGCAACATAAAAAGCCAGCTGAAATTTTATGGCACCAATGTCCAGACTGTCCGTTTAAAACAAAATGGAAAACATATCTAAAGAGACATGTCACTATTCACCATAGATAGATAGAATGTGTTTTTAGAAGTCACGAGAGTTAGAATTAGGTTTAAGGTAAACTATTATTACAATGTTATGAGATTTATTTTATTAGATTATTTTAACACCTAGGTATAAAATACCAGTATGTGTTTTTGGTCAAATAAATTATATATATAGGCATGACTTTATGAGGTTCAATACAAATGTATACACTTAAAAAATAATAATAATAATAATTGACTTAAAGTTACTCAATAAAGCTTATTAGTACAAATTAGAAGAGAATACACACTTCTTACAAATAAATTTAACAACCCATAGATCAATAGAACAAAAAGAGCTACAAAATGATACAGCTGAACTGACCCATGAGAATGATCGTTCGGAGGCTTAAGGTCTTAGAAGTTTGTGGGAGAATTAACTTCTCTTGAATATTATATCGGGTTTCATATAAATGGGAGACAAAAGTCTTCTGATTAATTTTTTTAATGTATTTGCATACATTCAAGATATACAGGCTCATCACATTCAAGAATCTGCCTGAATATAACAAAGCAGTATGGTTAAGTTTTGGTTTCTTCAACATTATTTTAATAATACTCTTTTGAGCAACATTTAATGGCTGTAGGGTTGTGCCAACACCACCCCATACCAATATCCCATACCTTAATGTCGATCCGACTAATGATTTATAAATTGTTAAAAGAAGTTTTTTATCCAACATTTCTGTTAGTAAATGAAATTTCACAAAACATCACACAACACGTTAAAATTCCTAAATAAAATCGGTAAGATTATTGTTGAGGTACTCCTCTATTGAATTAAAGGCTTTACATATTAGGTATCTATAAATTTTTGTTTTAAACCGCCCCTGATTTATTGCCTAATTCATTCTGGCAATACGTTAAAAAGCTTATTGCCGTAGAAGTCAGTGCCTCTTCTGGTTCTTGAAAGTTTATAAAAAGCAGGGAAGACATCATCAGAATGTCTGGTAGGGTAGGAATGAACATCACGGTGGCAAGTGAAAAGAGACGTTATCCTTGATGTACCGGGTATTCAATTAAGAATGGCCTTCGACCATAACTCGGTAACCGTTGATCACACAATCATGGGCAAAAAATATTTATTGGTAAATCGGCCAAGAAAAGTTGCTCGAAATTATTTTCAAGTTCGAAAATGGCCGCTAGGGGGCATAACAGCAGCCCAAAAATGGAAATGCCTATTTTCTCTTCAATTTTTTTGCTATTTATCATTTATTTTCTTTTAAACGTTTATATCTCTTTCCAACCGATTACGTTGAACTTGGTGTCAGTCCCTTTTTTGCTCTTTACGTTGAGCTATTAACTGTACCGTAATGATTCTAGTAGTGGTCACTAGATGGCGTTTTTTTTGGTAATTCAAATAATACTGATTTCTCAAAAAAAATCAAATGGTATGATAAGTTGATGATGGTTGCCCGAATCCGAAACGTCTTCACCAATTTTTAGAGGAAAAAAGTTACAATGACGAAGTGAAATTATTTTCATCTGTCATTTCAACTGAGAAAAAAAAACAAAAAATAACTTCTGTGGCTAATTGAAATGACAGATAAAAATGATTTTCACTTCGTCGTTGTCACTTTTTCTGGTCTACAAATGAGTGAGGTTAGTTTTTCAATCCGACGTTTCGGATTCGGGCGACCATCATCAACTTTTTTAATTTAAATACGGACCTAGATATTTTATTTTACTATTTGATACCTTTTATAACCTTAAATTAAATTATGACAAAAAAAGCCATATCTAACTATTGATTTTTTTGAGAAACTCCGTATTTTCTGATACCAAGTTGAATGTAAATCCAAAGCAAAAATATAAAAGTTTGACCTTCCCCCACCACTTTACTATTGAAAATAAAAAAAAAGATAAATAGCAAAAAGTTGCTTAATTGTCTGAAGAATACAAGGCTTATATTTTCGACAAACCTTAATTAGTAAAATTCAAGGTAAAATTGGCATTTCCATTTTTGAGTTGCTGTTACGCCCCCTAGCGGCCATTTTTTGATATTAAAAATAGTTTCCAGCTACTTTTTGGCCAATTTAGCCATAAATATTTTTCGACATGACATGACAGACGTTAAATAACAACATATTTATAAGTAAAGTTGGCCGCTAGGGGGCGTAACATCAACACAAAAGTGTAAATGCCAATTTTCTCTTAAATTTTCATAATTGAGGTATTGTGAAAATATAAGCATTGTATTCTTCATCCAATTATGCACTTTTTGCTTCAGGCCATTTTTGTCTACTTTCATAAAGTGGAAGGCTAAACATTTTTTCTTTCAAATGTTGATAGCTCTGTTCTGGATGCACCAATTTTATTCAACTTAATGCGAAAAAAGGTGCTTTTTTTGCTCTACTCGGGGAGCCATAAACTGTACCGTAATAACTTTTTTAATGGTCACTAGATGGCGCTGTTGCGGAATTCTGCAAATAATGCTGCTTTTCTCAAAAAAATTAAATGGTTCGCTATGACTTTTATATCACAACTTATTTGGTAGTTATGAAGGGCATTGAATAGTTAAATAAAAAATTCAGGATCGCATTTAAATTAAGAAAGTTGATGAAGGTATCTCGGATCCGTAAACGTCGGAGTGGAAAATTGCCATATTGTAGAAGAGAAAAAGTGAATGGCAAGGTGGAAATTATTTTCATCTCTCATTTAAATTAATCCTAATATTTTTTTAACTGAAAAAAAACAAGGCTCCAATAGAAACTTTAGTTATCTTGAATCATAACTCTAAGGAACAAAACAAAAAATACTAAAACACAGTTTTATAATCTCATAAGCTTCGCAATAAAATAATTAAAGCTAGGGCGGGACAAGACACGGTTAGGGCAAAAAGATTAAACCGAGTTGTACCTTGCTTCAGTAAAACAACAAAAAAAAACGACGAAATGAACTAAACACTAATAATAACTAACAACAAATATATTTAAAATTACTGAAAACTAATTAAAAAAAGTAAAAAGTAAAAAGATTTAGTATATGCGACTCGCCCTACTACAAGGAACGATATGGTGGACCGTATTAAAACTGCCGTTCAAAGTATCTCTATAGCAGTAGTGGAGGTTGCAGTTTAATCGACACAGGAAAGATTACACAACTTTGTATATACAATGACGGCCGGCATTTTGACCATCTGCGAAAGTAGTTTTAAGTATATTTGTTAGTTGTTAGTTAATTTTGCTGTTTTATTGAAGCAAGGCAGAACTCGGTTTAATCTTTTTGCCCAAACCGAGTTCTGTCCCGCCCTAGCTACAGCGATTTTATTGCGTAGCTTATGTGATTATGAGACTGAGTTTTAGTGTTTTTTTGCTTTGTTCCTTTGTTGAATTTTGTTCTTACAGTTATACAAGATTACTAAAGATTCTATTGGAGCCTTGCTTTTTTCCAGTTTTTTGTTTTTCTAAAATTTTAGGATTAAGTGAAAGGGAGCTGAAAATAATTTCACCTTTGCCATTGTAATTTTTTCTTCTCTACAAAACGGCAAGGGTAATTTTCCAATCCCACGTTTCGGATTCGAGAAAGCATCATCAACTTTCTTAATTTAAATGCAGAACTGGATTTTTTATTGCACTATTCAATGCCTGTCATAACTACCAAATAAATTGTGATATATAAGTCATAGCATACCATTGGATTTTTTTGAGAAAATAAGCATTATCTGGAGAAATTCGAAAAAACGCCATCTAGTGACTACCGATGATAAAAACCGCACTACAAATAGCATTGCCTTTGCTTGCATTGGAAACAACGCCTCAAAACAAACACATAAGAATCCGTTTCAAGAATGTACAGGGTGTCCGGATTTGGTTGCAAAAGCAGGGTATCTCGCTTATTTTTAAAGATAGAACCTTGCGGTTTTTACGAACCTAAGTCAATTTTTTGTGAAACTCATGAAGCCGTAAACAAAATTTTCATAGCCTTCTTCGTTTATGAGATACAGGGTGAAATAGAAAATTTTGCATTTTGGGACCCCCCTCGTATCTCGGTTATCCTTTAACTTCACGCAAAGGGAAAAATTGCTGCTTATGCACTTTTTTACGCTGGATCCAGTGGCGTAGTCATATTTTTCATTTGAGTTGTTATTTTTTAGATATGACCCAAAGTTGTGTTTTTTTAAATGGGACACCCTGTATATTTCTCCAGAAATTGATTTGTCCTTTTAAAAGCTTCTCAAAAATATACAATAGTATGGGTCTATTTTAATAAACAACAACAAAAATCCTAATTTTTATAATTATCATCCCAAATTTTGCAGTAGGCCATGCAAAACAATGCTGTCTTTTATTTAAAGTCGTTAATAATATCTACATCCTAACAATAAATCAAAATACCTAAATATGTAATGAAATCTATTTATCAAAATATGTATTGATAATTTCGCACTAAAGAAGTACCACCTACCTAGATTTATGTAACACAAGAACAAAACAGTAATAAATTATTATGTAACAAGCCTTTCAGCAAAAATCAACTATCGTATAAGAACTACAGTAACCAAGGAAATCAAAAGAACTGTTCAAACTGATTTCCATTTTGTTCTATACATGGTTCGCACAATTTTCGTATTCGTTTTAGGGAATTAAGCAAAATAACGGGATGATTTCGTAAATAGCGAAAATTTTCTCTTATTGCATTTCTTAAATCTTGGACATTATCATAGTGGTCTCTGTAAATTGTATTTTCCAGATATCCCCATAGAAAGAAATTTAAAATCGACAAATCTGGGGACCCAGGGGGCCATCTTATAGGTCATTTGTTCCGATCCATTGATTGGTAAAATTATTGTCCAGAAATAATCTCGTCATTCCAGAATTGTGTGCAGGAGCACCGTCCTGTTGAAAATAAATTTCGTTAATTTGCGCTAGAGGAACATCGTCAAGTAATTCAGGTATAGCTGCCTCTAAAATTTCTATATAGCGATTGGCTGTTAGATTTCCCTCAAATATATAAAATATGTGTTCCTAATATGAAGCAGGACACATTTAGACCAAACCTGCCCTGCTGTCTTCTGGGAAATATTTGGTGTTGATTTTCCTGGAACCAGAATCTACTATTGTGCCTATTGAGTATACCAGAATTACTGAAATGTGCTTCGTCTGACCATATAACCTTCCTTTCAAAATCTCTAACCATATCGCATCTTTCTCGAAACCAATTGCAGAAGACTACCCGACGCTCTGCATCCCCTGGCTGTAAGTGCTGCACTAGCCTAAATTTGTATGGGTGGTATTTGTGCTTTTTTAGAATTTCTTGAACTCTAGTTCAAGGAATCCTATGCTGTTTTCACGGGCCCTACAAGAGTTTGTAGGGTAAGCTTCTGCATTAGCCAAAACCGTAATTTCCTCAGCCTCCTGATTTTCTTTATTATATGTTTTCGTACGAGGTTTGATAAATGATCCGTGATTAAGTAAATTCTTTTTTATCCGATAAAAAGTGGATATATTAGGTTGCCTCCTTTCTGGATATCTAAATAAAAATTAAGCAATAGTATTTCAACATACCTAAAAATTAACTATTTACCTGTTAAAATACATCTCAGAAGCCGCTTCAACATTTTCATTACTTAATATAAAACAAGCTAACATATCGTACTTTTCATAATGTTCGAAAGTTTGGTTTTCTTTCATAATAATACAAATATATTTTTACACAATAAATAAATACAAAAAACAAGCGCTATATTTTAATACGCCTACAAAATTGGGAAATGTCATTTGCTTCCAAGAAAACAAAAGAAAACGGCATCATTTTGCATGGCCTACTGCAAAATTTGGGATGATAATTATAAAAATTAGGATTTTTGTTGATGTTTATTAAAATAGACACATACTATTATATATTTTCGAGAAGCTTTTAAAAGGACAAATCATTTCTGGACAAATATACAGGGTGTCCCATTTAAAAAAACACAACTTTGGGTCATATCTAAAAAATAACAACTCAAATGAAAAATATGATACGCCACTGGAGCCAGCGTAAAAAACTGTATAAGCAGCAATGTTTCCCTTTGCGTTAAGTTAAAGGATAACCGAGATACGAGAGGGGTCCCAAAATGCAAAATTTTCTATTTCGCCCTGTATCTCATAAACGAAGAAGGCTATGAAAATTTTGTTTACGGCTTCATGAGTTTCACAAAAAATTAGCTCAGGTTCGTGAAAACCGCAAGGTAGACTTATCAATTTGCATTGGATTTCGTTTATTTTGAAGGGACTATTAACTTATTTAGTAGTTAGTATTCACATAAAGACAAAAGAAATTCAAAAGCAGTCAGTCTTTCAACATTCAATATTCTCTATCTTTATAAGCATTTAAAATTGAATCTTGACCTTTTGTTTTAAACGATTTTGTTTCTCTTGATTTTAAATGGTTTTTTTATATTACGTGTAATAGCTTTTTTATGTTATTTTTTTTTTAGGATCGAAAAACCTATGAAGGTTTCACATAAATCAATAAATGAACCAAAATTGTACAGATGTCCAGAATGTCCTTACCAGTCATATTTTAAGCGTAGCTTTAAAAGGCATTCGATAATTCATAAAAAGCCAGATGAAATTGTATGGCATCAATGTTCAGACTGTTCATATAAAGCAAATCGGAAAGAAAATCTATTGAATCATTCCATCGTTCATCGTAAGGGAGATGACATTCAGTGGTTCCACTGTCACGACTGTCCATATAAATCATTTCGGAAAGGAAATCTAAAGAAGCATGTCCTTGTTCACCTTGTTCACCGCACGAAAAATGACATTCAGTGGTTTCACTGTCCTGAGTGCTCTTATAAAAACCGCTCAAAGTGTCGCCTAATAAGTCATTCATTGCAACATAAAAAGCCAGCTGAAATTGTATGGCACCAATGTCCAGACTGTCCGTTTAAAACAAAATGGAAAACATATCTAAAGAGACATGTCACTATTCACCATAGATAGATAGAATGTGTTTTTACAAGTCACCAGAGTTAGAATTAGGTTTAAGGTAAACTATTATTACAATGTTATGAGATTTAAAACTACTTAATTAATAACATTTATTTAAAAAAACCAATACAATAAAAAAGAATAAAGAAGAATATTATAAATATACATTTATTTATTTGTTTTATTTCCATACATGTTACATATACATACAGTATAACCTTAACTATATCATATATTTGGTTAGATTTTTTCGCACAAAGATAATTAACACCTAAGTATAAAATACCCGTCATACGTGTTTTTGCTCAAATAACATATATATAGGCATCACTTTATGAGGTTCAATACAAATGTATACACTTAAAAAATAATAATAATAGTCTTAAAGTTACTTAATAAACTAAATCACTTCCCAGGTAGCCTGATAATGGATAGTCGGTCAACTTTCCATTTCGTAGGTCGACACAAACGAACTCACAGAGATGATTGACTGACTGCCAACAAAATAATTACAGTAAAGGCGGTCCGAAGGGCCGTAAATTGCTTTCGGCCGTTCAAATCGCCTGGGGAGGATGGAGTCTTTCCAGCTCTGATACAAAACAGGTTGGACGCACTCCTTCCTTTTATAACAAGACTATTCAGAGCAAGTCTGGCTTGGAAGTATATACCGGCCAGATGGTCTGCAACTAAGGTAATATATATACCTAAAGTGGGTCGAAATGATCCTCTACCAAGTTCGCTTAGACAATAAGTCTTAACCTCCTTTCTGTTGAAAAGCCTGGAGAGAATCCTCGATGAGCACATCAGGGACGTGGCTCTTAGGCGACATCCGCTGAGTGAGCATCAGCATGCTTACCAAACGGGCAAATCAACAAAACTGTCTCTCAACAATCTTGTAGAAAACGAGGAGATTGCAGTTGCTGCATTCTTAGATATCCTGGGAGCATTTACAGTGCCCTTTCTGGATCACTCTAGGATGCAATTACTGAAAGAGAGGTAGAACCTCTTATATGTGGCTGGATACAGGCAATGCTTGAAAACAGGAAAGTAACAACATCTCTACAGGACGAGAGAGTGAACTTTAGAGCTGCTAGAGGGTGTCCACAGGGAGGAGTGTTATCGCCCTTGCTGTAGTCACTACTGGTGGACAATCTGCTGGCTGTGGGAGGTTGATCTGCAGGCATATGCCGATGATCTAGTCATCATAGTAAAAGGAAAGGCTGAAGAGGAAATCTCAGCAACCCTTCAGGAAGTACTGAACACCGCATTAAAAATGGTGTGAGAGGGAAGAGATGTCTATCAACCCTAAAAAAATGGTACTAGTCCCCTTCACAAAGAAAATGAATCTGGAGAGACTTCGACCACCTTCCTTAAGTTGAGATGTGATACCATTTTCAGCTTAAATGAAATATTTGGGAATTATCCTGGATAAAACGCGGAACTGGAATGCTCATCTGAATAAAATAGTTCAGAAAGCCAAACTATCCCTGTGGACCTGCCGTAAAATCTGCGGGAATTTATGGGGTATGAGACCAAAACACCTGTACCTAACGGTCATAAGACCAATGATAACCTATGGCTCTATAGCCTCTATAGCCTGGTGGAGCAAAGGACAACAAAGTGTTGCCCAAGCCAAACTGAGTGGACTGCAGAGACAGGCTTGCCTGTCATTTACAGGAGCGATTCGCTCCACTCCGACAGCGGGCATAGAGCTCCTTTTGAAACTTCCATCACTCCACCTATTTGTGGAAGGGGAAGCAATGAGGACAACATACAGACTCCATCATGTTACCAACAGCATGGTGGATAGCACGAGTCATATGGAATCACTCAACATGCTGAAAGTTGTGAAAAACCACTACATGTTGGGAATGTCATCGTACTTGCTACCAAAAACTGTTAGTGCGCAGCAACCCTACTCCGTGATCTTCCCGGGAAGAGAGTAGTGGGATCAGAATAAATCTGATCTACTTAAAGGAGAGCTGTGCCTCTTCACGGACGGCTCCAAAATCAATAAAGTTGTAGGAGCTGGAATACATGAGGTAAGACCGAAGGTGGATCTGTCAGTAAGGCTGGGAAATAACACCTCAATATTCCAAGCAGAAGTCCATGCTATCGGATTGTGTTGTTAGAAAACATAAAACGATAATTTTCTCGGATAGTCATGCGGCCCTCAAAGCACTTGAAGCAAGTCATTGTACATCCAAAAAAGTAGGGAACTGCCAAAAGGCACTTGCTGGCCTGGGGAGCGACAATAAAATCGCCCTTATCTGGATACCAGGACATGCAGATTTGGAGGGAAATGAGTCTGCGGACCTTCTAGCAAAGAAAGGAGCAGAGACGAAATTTGTGGGACCTGAACCAGCTTTAGGAATATCCCACGAAACGGCCAAGCGCGCAATTTTGGACCTGGTTGAGGAAAAAGCTATGGCTTGGACTGCCAGGCCTGTCCCATGCAAAGACACATCCTATGAAGAGGTGGATAACAGAAAGTCTGTTAAATATGAACAGAATTAAGCTCAAAACAGCAGTAGGTCTATACACTGGCCATTGTGGTCTAAGAGATCACATGCACGGGATGGGGCTTGAAAACGAATCCGAGTGCCGGCTATGTATGGAGGATGACGAGACAGCCAGACATGTGCTATGTGAATGTCCGGCAGCTGCCAGGATCAGGTTCTCTATTTTCGGTAGAGATATCCCGCTACCCGAGGACTTGAAGAATACCTCCCCAAAGGCAATAATAAGACTCATTGAGGACTTATAGTTGCTCGGAAAAGTTTAAACATAGCTGTGAGCCACAATAGACCACGGAGTCGCAGTGGAGGGTCGATTTGATCCACTCACTTTTAACCTAACCTAACCTAACCTACTTAATAAAGCTTATTAGTACAAATTGGAAGAGAATACACACTTCTTGCAAATAAATCTAACACACTATAGACCAATAGAGCAAAAAGAGCTACAAAACGATACATTGTAATGCCGTTACGAGTTTGTTATTGTTCTAGACTCAACCACCACTACTTATGTATTACACAAGCTTCTCAGCTCACACCAACCGAACCAACAGATAAAAACTACATACTAAAATAGTCTTGTAAAGATCTGTGAGTAGCTGCTGAATATGTAGTCAGCACACTTTTTATTAAACAATTTTTTGTTCAAATTACGTTCTGTTTTTCTGTGTTATACCAAGTTATACAGCTGAACTAACCCATGAAAATGATCGATCGGAGACTAAAAGCCTTAGAAGTTTGTGGGAGAATTAACTTCTATTGAATAGTATATCGGGTTTCATATAAATGGGAGACAAAAGTCTTCTGATTATTTTTTTTAATATATTTTCATACATTCAAGATATAAAGGCTCCTCACATTCAACAATCTGCCTGAACACAATAAAGCAGTATGGTATACTTTTGGTTTCTTTAGCATTATTTTAATAATACTATTTAGAGCAATATGTAATGACTGTAGGGTTGTGCCATAAACACCACCCCATACCTTAATATCGATTCGACTAATGATTTATAAATTGTTAAAAGAAGTTTTTTATCCAACATTTCTGTTAATAAATAAAATGTCACAAAACATCACACAACACATTAAAATTCCTAAACAAAATCGGTAAAATTATTGTTGAGGTACTCTATTGAATAAAAGACTTTAGATATTAGGTATCTTTTAATTTTTGTTTTAAACCGCCCCTCATTTATTGCCCTAATTCATTCTGGCAATACATTAAAAAGCTTATTGCCATAGAAGTCAGTGCCTCTTCTGGTTCTTGAAAATTTATAAGAAGCAGGGAAGACATTATCAGGATGTCTGGTAGGGTAGGAATGAACATCACGGTGGCAAGTGAAGAGAGACGTTTTCCTTGATGTACCGGGTGTCTAATTAAGAAGGGCCTCCAACTATAACTCGGTAACCGTTGATCACACATTTGTGGGGAAAAATATTTATGGGTAAATCGGCCTAGAACAGTTGCTGGAAATTATTTTCAAGTTCAATAGGGGGCTCAGCAACAGCAGCTCAAAAATGGAAATGCCGATTTTCTCTTGAATTTTCCTAATTAAGGTTTGTCGAAACTATAAGCATTGTATTATTCAGGCTATTATGCATCTTTTTGCTATTTATAATTTTTTTCTCTTTTTTAATAATAAAGTGATAGGGAAACGTCAAACTGTTTTTATTTTAAACGATTATATCTGTTTTGGATGAACCGATTACGTTAGATTTGGTGTCAGAAAAAAGCGCTTTTTTTTGTTCTTCACATCGAGCTATTAACTTTACCGTAATGATTCTATTAGTGGTCACTAGATGCCGTCTTTTCGTAATTCTTCAAATAATACGGATTTCTCAAAAAAAATCAAATGATATATTATTTTTTTGTCATAATTTAATTGAAGGTTATAAAAGTTATCATATAATGAAGTAAAAAAAATCCAAAAACGTATTTAAATTAAAAAGTTGATGACGGTTGCCCGAATCGGAAACGTCGGATTGAAAAATTAACCTCACCAATTTGTAGAGGAAAAACTGACAATGATGAAGTGAAAATTATTTTCATCCGCCATTTCAACTAAGCCTTCAATTTTAGAAAAACTGAAAAAAAAAACAAAAAATTGCTTTTATGGCAGAGAAAAATAATTTTCACTTCATCATTGTCATTTTTTCTCCTCTACAAATTAGTGAGGTTAGTTTTAATTTAAATATGGACCTGGATTTTTTATTTCATTATTCGATATCTTTTATAACCTTAAATTACGACAAAAAATATCTTACTATTTGATATTTTTGAGTAAATCCGTATTACGTGAAGAGCAATAAAAGAGTTTTTTTCAGACACCAAGTACAATGTAATTGGTTCATCCAAAACAGAGATATAAACGTTTCAAAGACCTTTCCTTACCACTTTATTATTAAAAATAAAAAGAAATGATAAATAGCTAACAGTTGCATAATTGTCTGTGGAATATAATGCTTATATTTTCGACAAACCTTAATTAGGAAAATTCAAGAGAAAATCGGCATTTCCATTTTTTAGTTAGTATTACGCCACCTAGCGGCCATATTTCAAACTTGAAAATTATTTTCAGCAAGTTTTCTTAGTCGATTTACGAATAAATATTTTT
Organism: Kuschelorhynchus macadamiae; assembly: GCA_030620095.1. Taxonomy (NCBI): domain Eukaryota; kingdom Metazoa; phylum Arthropoda; class Insecta; order Coleoptera; family Curculionidae; genus Kuschelorhynchus; species Kuschelorhynchus macadamiae. The sequence goes on from JAUTXW010001850.1 coordinate 16,901, forward strand.
TCCCATAATTATATAATCAACGGTTACCGAGTTATAGCCAGAGACCATTAATTGGGCACCCGGTACATTAAAATAAAAGAAAGATAGAAATGTAAGAATTTCAAAGCTTTTAAAAGTATCTGTACGAGTGTGAACCCTGTGCTCCAAATTGAGTACTACATAAGTCATATGGGAGAAAAAGAATGCATGGTAAGCTACCATGAAGGTAGGTAGAGAAACTCAATAGGACAACGATCCTATGTTGAGTCCAACATAAAATATATCTCATTTCTGTGTTGCTGGTAAGCTTTAGCAATACTAACAAAGAAGTTGTTAAAGGAAGAGAGTATGGCTGAGCTCTACTGGCCCTCGCAACATTCCATATTGCAGCAGTAGTAGTAGAAGTTGAGGGGAGGTTATAGCCATTATCTGGCCTTAAGACCTCATCCCAACCTCCATAGCATCGTTGAACCTTCCAGGCCAATTAATATCCTTTCAAGATAGGTCCTTTATAACTTCCCTTTGCAGTACCGTGACTCCAAAAATATCGCCGCAATCTGGGCTAGTTTCGCCCCTACACAAATAGTGTAATGGAGTTTCCTCCTCACCGCATGCGCTACAAGTCAAGTCCTCCTAGCAGTGCTAGGTGTTTCTTCAAACGGCAATGGCCTGTTAGCACTTCTATAAGGGAGGTAATGGTTCACCTACTTCTAGTAAGCAACCAGTACGTTTTGGCCTTAGCAAGTCCCGCGACGAAATATTTAGTCTGCCTTCCTTTGTTTTAAGATTGTCACTCCCTGGAAATAGTCTGAAGGGCCTAAGCATTTAATTTCTAGACAATTCGAATATTGGTTTCGGGCCTATGGGCGGTAAGTTGGCTCCAAACTTATTTAACTTCCTCCATCGTTGCCGCCATCATGATGCCATATATTTCTGCCTGAAAAACCGTGTACTTCCCGAGTGGAAAGCTTTTCCTATGGTTTAACTTCTCTATAAACACTCCTGCACGTGACCTCTCCGCTTCGGCTATCTGTGACCCGTTGGTGTAACACACTAGTGTTTCGTTTTTGGACCTAACTGCCTCGCTGTCCCACTCACCCTTGTCAAGGATTCTGAAAGCATTCGGCCTATCCACCCTTGGCTGTTGAATAGTGAGCAACTTTGAGTGCTGATTTGGGCACCTCTACGCTTGCTATTATTGAAATGCGGTCACAACCGACGATCTCACCTTTTTCCCATCAAATGCCTGCGTTTCTCATTCGAAGGTGGGCCGCAATTGCCTCCTTTTTGACCCACTTGTCTAGATATGGCAAGCCCAGCAGAGCGTGTAAAGCAGCTGATGTCGTCCTCATGGCACTATTGATAGCCACGCACGCAAGTCCTTGGACCCTTCCAAGTCTTAGATGAGTGTTCCCCAATTTTTTAGATAAAGCAACAAAAAAAAGGTAGTTTAGTTTACGTCTTCTTATAATTGTTTGTAGTAGTTGCGTGAACCAGCGAATTTGCATGAAAAAGAAAAAAGAAAAATACACAATTTGGGTTTGGGATGTTTATAAAGTTTGAAGATAAATAACTTAAACATAAAACATGATCAAAGAAACTTGACTTCGGATTCGTAATCAAAATTCTAAAATCCCATTCATGTGCAAAAAATCATCAAGTTCGGTGATGATAAAAAAAAGGAAATAATTACTAAACAAGATTGAAATACTTTAAAATGATGGAATGGACATAGATGTATATCTGGGGGTACGGAAATTGTTGTTGACGAATTATATAACTAGTCCTAAGTAAATGTCTTATGTTGATAAGGCCCTTAGTGCCCACTTTCCTGACGTAAGGTAGGTGATCATAACGCGATATTTCAGTTTCTGGTACAGTTGTTTTTTTATAGACTCGAAATGGTGTTGGTGCGCTTTCTCTACGTCATGACGAAACTTAAAAAAAGTAATTTGCCTGAACGGGGATGCGCACACATATCATCCATTCGAAATCTGAGTATCCCACCGACGACCTAACAAGCTCATTCTGAACGTTCAAATAAAAATCTTTATACTCCGGTTCTTGCTATCAGCAACCAATCTCAGGATTTAACTTTTATTTTTAACTGTATCAGAAACTTGAGTCTAGCGTTCGTAACGTGGAAAGCATACCTCTGCGTTTTTAACATAAGTGGTTGCACGTGTCCAGTTGAAGTGGAAGCCAAGATCCATTTGAAAAATTTAATAGATAGGAATAATTAAAAAATTACCGATGACGTCTCCAAACTGGAATAAGGTGTAACTCATCTGAAAGAGTCGCCCCAGCTATGACTAAGCTCCAGAGGTTGAGCAATCTGGCGGTTGGCTTGCAGCAATGCTTTTAAAACAAGCATTACATTACATTAACCTTTACTTCCACTTGGATCACCGGGCTAAACACGTCTGCCCGGTGAGGCTTCCTCACGGCGGGAAAGAAATAAGAAGACGAAAAGTGTAATTTTTCTCGATGTTTCTAGGAGCAGTCTAATGAACACTGGAAGAACTTCATACATAACGGGCTATTCGTTGTGAGACGGGAAGACCTAGGGGATGTGGAAATTGTGATTCCTTCCTCTGGATAGGATTATCTAATAAGTTCAAAGGTCGTGCGGTGACTAAAAAGTTCCACGGGAGTGCGCAAGTTCAGCGCCGCTTTTAAGAAAATGATATACGTAAATATCAGTAGAAGTCATAGGAGTTAACCCTTTGAAAAGGGAAATGATGTGCGTTTTCGAATATACAAAATAATAGTAACGTTTTATATCTATTGTAATAATCTGGGTACCCGGGAGCTTAGAGTTCGCCATCCTGACATCCTACCGTTAACGTCTTCAAACTGGAGTAAGGTGTAAATCATCTGGAAAAATCGCTCCAGCTCGGACTAAGCCCTGGACGAGATCAATCTAGCAAATTGATTAGTATTCGCATCATCAATTAGGCGGTCCAACAAAACAGCTGACTGCTGTCAATATGGCTGACGTTGGACAAACATTGTTTTCTTCCATATGAGCCCGTGATAATTTAAAATCAAATTTCAAGTATTTGTATATATATTTAGTGCATTTTTTTGTATAGGGTCACTTTTTACAGTTGTGTGTTTGCTTTAAACTTAGTTATTACAAGTGAATAATTTTGGAGCTTCGAAATAAGAACGCCGAAGTCGCCGAGCGGTGGAAACAAAACATTTTTATAATTAAAAATTAGATACTTTTGTAGTATAGATCCAACAGACTTTTCCGCAGTGACAAATGTAGACATTGTTAGTTACCCAGTTCTTCAATTTAAATCATATATATCCAAGTTAAACTTAGTTCAATCTGTGTGTTTAATATTCTGTACTACACCCAGTACATATATTTTTTTTATAAATAAAACATATATCAATAAAACAATCGTGTTTTCATTTAAATAAATTGCATGACCATTGTCAGAATCAACCAATATTTTAGCATTTTCAGAGTGAATATAATAAGAATAATATGTTGTTTTTACAATAAACCTGACGACGAGTGTAAAGGAACTCAATTTTTCAGCATAATGAAACCTTTGCTAGACAAACTTACTTATGTCTAGAAAAAATTTAATTATATACTTACACTCTAGGGCGGGATTATACCATGGAGACCCTAAAAAAAATGTTCCGTCTTATATTTTTGAGAAGATATCGAAAATCTAAAAAATTCTGAAGTGTCCATGCCTTTATCCTATTTGTAATCCTGACTCAGGATTTTCCGCCCTTCGTAATTTAAGAACTTCTGTCCTGAATGAATGATCTTTCTTTATTCGGTCATATGTTTTGTGAGAGACACTTTTGGCAAATCTTAGTATTAAGTAAGTAATAACCCTGTATATGGTTATTGTAGCTTCATTTATTATACATAAAAAAAATTGGAATAATACAGCTAACACTCTTGTGCTAAGATAATATCAAGGTAAAAAGTATACAGTATTTAGTTCCTAAAGTATGTAACAAACTTCCAGCTTCCACATACCATGAATTTATTAAATAGAATGTAAAAAAATATTTAATACTCGTATAAAGAATTTAAGAACTATGACTCTTTTCTCTCACTTTCCCAAATAAAAAAATAATTACACAGTTGCATAAATGTTAAAATTATTTTAAAAATTTTTTATCCACATGTTACAATACAACAAAAAGAAGGCATTTTAAGGTAAAAAATAGAAATAAATAACAAAACTCCTGTATACTTCCATGTAAAAATTCGATTTGTTTGTCCTATGCCCGTCAAAAACAGCTGATTATTGACGTTCAACTAAAAGATCGTTGGAGTGCCCTATCTAGAAACAACAACTCCTACATTAACCTATACCAAATAGAGATATTTTGTTTTGAATAATTTGCAACTTTTATTCGACAATACTGTACTGCTACTGATCATCAGAATAATTTTATTATAAATATTTGACGTTATATTACTAAACCTAGTATTATAACGTCAATTGGATCTAAGTCATATTTTTTAAAGAAAGTGACTACATATTCAAACAAATAATATAGAGAATACTTGATGTTTCACACCGTTGTGTACAAGTGAAGAAACTGGACATTAATTGAGGACAATCATTTAAAAAGACTTTTTGTAATCAAGCATGAGATAGCAGTTTCTCTAGAGATAGCCAAATTTAATTAAATAACATGACAAGCAAAAGTTTGATCAAGTAAATACTCCCTAAGCAAATAAAGATTACAAATATGTTTGTCTTATTGAGTAAGTTTTGTAATTATATTTTTATCTATAAATAGTCTGTATTGACCCCATAAACTTGAGTTATTTTGCAAGGTTTTGTCTATATGGTCAAAAAAGTACATATGAAAAAAATGGTACCATATTTTTCTCCTGCTCTTCTTTTTTTTAAGTTTTGTCAATGCATTAGATGAAACTGCAAAACAGTCGGTTAGCAATAAAAAGGGAAACAAATATCAATCAGGCTTTGGTAAACTATGTTGACACTCTTAAATCTCGTTTATTTTGTTTCTTTTTGTTTTTATCCATTCTAGCAGTCAAAATTGAAAACATGTGTGGAAAACTTTTATCAGCACTCAAAAATTAGTTTAAAATGTGATGTTTTTCCAGAGTATGCAACCCTATTGAGTACAGTTACCATATTGGCAACACATTGCTTGAGATGCTGATCAAATTCAGTGATAATCTGGGAGGTCCCTGAAAATGCTGGGTTTCATTAGGCGTTGTACCAAGGATTTCAATAAGCATTGGACCCAGGATTTCAATATTGTTGCCTTAATCAGAATGTTATATTTTGGGTTGGTTAGACCACTTCTGAAGTATTGTTCTTTGGTTTCGAGAAGAAATTGACAGAAATTTTTACATATTTCATTTTTTTTTCCAGAAAGTACCCATTTGCAATATTACATTTCAAAAATAAAAATTGTGAAATATGCAAAAGTTCCTAAAAAAAATTAATTAAATATTGACAGGACAAATCCACCTACCAATATAGATATTGTAGCAGAAACATCCTCCCTTTAATATAGACTTTGAATTAGGTTGGTGCGCTACCGTGCACTTTCTTTACAGTAAACCTAACCAAGCCTAACCTAACCTAATCCGGATTTTTATTAATTATGTTTTCTTATAAAAAAATTTAAAATTTAGTTTTACTTGTATTATCACTTAAAGGTAGGTAATTCATTAATTATAAATATGGCAATGCTGCAAATCAAATTAAAAACAATGGAAAACAGTTTGATGTTTGAAATCAAAATTACCTTTAATTTGTATAATAATTTATTTATGGGCCAAGCCCAATTAACGGTTATCAATGAGTACAATATTTTGTGCTTAAAATTAGTCTCAATATCTGTACATTCATTGATGAACATGTATTTTGGTTAATAGTTATTAATTTAAAGGGTTTGTGTTGCCTCTCAAACTGAGATACACTACCAAAAAATTTAGTTCTGGATACATATTTGCTAATCTCAGTGCTCGTGATAGAAAAGAATTCATTCTATTTTGTCTTAGTGAAAATTTCATTATCTATTTGGTATCTCTAGTAGGGGCTCGAAGTCCCATTTGGGACAGTAAATGGCTGCTGTCCATGCTGGAATTAAGAATCTTATACATTTTAAGGTCTTTTTTGTCACTCCTAATTGACAGTGGTTCAAGATTGAAAGTAGATCACAAAATATAATCAACAAAGTACTTCTCTGTGAGGGGGATATTGGGTTTTGGTAAACTATGTTGACACTCTTTATTGAAATGGTGCAAAGACCAGCTCCTTAAAAAAAAACAGAATTATTTCATTTAAATTTCATCTAAAAAAATATGCCATGATTATTTTTGGATGGATGAAAAGACTTATTTTGAACTACTAGGTTTAGTAGAGCCAAAAATATTTGAGAAAAAATACTTATCGAAAATCAACTTCACTGCATATGAAAGTTTGACAGCTACATTATGCTTTCTATCCACTGGAAGTAATTACGAAAACCTTACAAAATTTTGGATAGCAATTATTCAGTGCTAAAAAAGGATAATATGAAGGTGTTGAAAATATTGCTATGCAATGAGAGTATTTATTTTCGAACATGAAAAAGAATCCAAGTAACTTGACAGTAATACATTTAAAGTGGCAAATGTAACAACAAAACAAACATTTTCCTTAATGTCACAATTACAAAATATAAGAGTAACATAAGCAAAACAACTGGCAAATTAACTGTTCCTTTTTAATTACATTATTGAAATACATGAATGTGAAATTGTAAAGAGAAAGTTGTATAAATAAATAAATAAATAATTTGATGTGGTGACTAGTTAGAGTTACCAGAAGACAAGCACTAAGAGGTTGGTTAAATTAGCAAAAAGTTCTCTTTTTGTGTTAGTCTATAATATATTAGGAAGAATATATTAATGCCAAGAATTAAAAATAAAACTATTTTAGTAGTCATAAACAAACTGTAAATATGAAATTGTAATTTATTTTTATCTAATTATTCCATTTATTATATTGTATGTTAAAGCCTGAAGTATCATCTTTTCTTTTTTAGTGAACATGGGATTTTTCATTGAATTTATAAACTATCAACAATAGAGGACAAAGTTTAAATTTGATCCTATGTATTTTTACTTTTTACTTCCCTGTATAACAGCCATTATAGTATATTAACAATACAATATATAGAGAAGAATTATTGTTATTGCAAGAAAATCTGATAAATAGAATAGAATAGAATAGTTCTGATTAATGTCTATCAGGTATTAGATTTTGAAGATCATGAGCATATTTTTAAGATGTACAAAAATGTACAAATTCATATCAGTCAAATTGATATAATCTTGTATTATAAATGAAAATGAAAAATGTGTTTATATTAGAATTGTTTATATATAGAAATGTTTATATATAGAACAAACAAAACATACCTTTTATCAACAAAGAAACGGAAACAGTTACTGATTCAAATTAAATCAAAATTATCACCTAGGTACTCTTCCAATCGATAATATGCTTTAGTAATAAGGAATTTCTTAACTTTTTTTCTAAAAACAGAGTACATTCTGATTTTGCGAAGCTCAGCTAGTTTGTTGAATAATTTTTTACTATTGTAAAATATAGAGTTTTTTGTTAATGTCGAGGAAGGGATTGGTAGACTGATATTATAAGAAGTGCGGGTCATAAAAGATGGTGTGGAATGAATTTGTGTAGAAAATTTTTTATGCATGAGGCAAACTGTCTCCAAAATATAAATGCCTGCTAGGGTGAGGATCTTTTCAGAAATAAAAGCTGGCTTGCATGAGTCACCCAGTTTAAGGCAACAGAGGTATCTATTAGCAGGCTTCTGCAGATGAAAAACTCTCTGAAATAGGTACTGTGAGCAAGACCCCAAAAACAGATGCCACAACCCAGGTGAGATTCAAGTATTGAAAAATATACATTGTGTGCGACAGTATAGTTTACTTCAGTTCTAACAGTCCGAGCAGCAAACAAACCAGAGGACAATTTGGCACACAAAGCGGTTATATGATTGTCAAACTTCAATCTTGAATCTAATTCCAACCCCAGAAATGTATTGTTATTAAGACTATTAATTACTTGGCCTATTTGAATATCATTAAGCACACATTTGAAGTTTAATATATTCATTTTGGCGATGTTAAGAGAAAGGTAGTTCCCATCACACCAGTTTTTAATGGTTATTAGGTCAGAAGATACCATATTATTCGATATGTTTACATCACTGTGGTGCCAAAGTATTGTGGTATCATCAGCAAAAGAAGTACAGTGCCTATAAGATATAGCTGAAGGTAAATCATTTACATAAATAAGAAACAATAAAGGGCCAAGAACTGAACCCTGGGGTACTCCAGCTGAGATATCATGCCTAGCTGAATTTACATTCAGAAAATGGACAGACTGACTATATTCTGAAAGGTATGATTTGAAACATTTTAAAATTGTTCCCCTGAAACCGTAGACTTCAAGTTTGTCTAACAGTACTCTGTGACAGACATTGTCGAATGCCTTAGTTACATCACAGAACACTGCTGAAGCAACCTCTTCATCACTGAGGCTCAGGTAAACGTCTTCAAATATGTGAAATATGGCATCATTAGTATTTTTTGAACCCTGGAACCCAAATTTCGGTAATGAGAGTATGAGTTTTATGATTTTTTCTGTGAGCTTGGACAAGGTGGGTAATAATGAAATTGGCCTGTAATCCGAAGGCAAACTGCTGTCACCAGCCTCAAATAAGGGAACATCAGTAGCCATCTTCAGAAGGTTTGGGAAATCGCCACTGGAAATAGAAAAATTAATGGCTTCCGTAAGGGACTCTAAGGCAGTATGTGCCAAATTCTGAAATATTTTTACAGATATTTTAGCCCATCCATTACCATTCTTGTTCTGTATGTCAGAAAACACCTTCTTTAACTCCTCAGTGTCCACAGGTTCAAAATAAAAGGTATCTGGAACCTTCATAAGAAAAGATAAAGGGTTGATTATAGGATGAACAATGTTATTAGAAAGACTTTGAGCGATGGAACAATGGTGGATATTAAAATCATCAGCATTTAAGTTTTACTTGTAAGGTGTTTTAGAATTTTTTGATCGTTTTCCACGCAAATAATTGACTATATTCCAAATTTCCTTCTACTTATCTCTTGCTTGTCCAATTCTATTGCTATAATACAAATGTTTGGCCAGTTTAACTAACTTTCGATATATATTTCTGTATTAGTTAAAATGTGATAAAAAAACTATTATTATTAATAAAATATTTCTTCATGGTATGTAGACATCTCCTATTTCTTGAGGAAATCTTAAGTCCCTCAGTAATTCACGGTTTTAGAGATTTTGATTTAATGTTTACCATCGGAAAAGCATTATTAAAAATGTTTATAAGCTTATTGTGAAAGAAAACCAAAGGATTTATGCCTACAACATCCAGTTTTTCCTATTTTCCAACATATACCTGCAAACAACCGCTTCATGATCAGTCAAGCCAGCTTTCTCCACAGAACATTCAATTGTGTTGGATATCCTTGAACAGAGATAGTTGAGTATAGATTTAGAAGTATTAGTTACCCGGGTGTATGAAAGAACATGCATGATCAGGTCAAATGAACTAAATAGGTCTTTTAAAGAATGAAGATTCCTATTAGCATATGTGTTCAGGTTATTTGTTGCGTTTAGATTGCCAAACAAAAATCTTTTTTGGCTTTTTCGCAACTGAATAAAAATATTTAACTCTAAATTAATTGAAGCAAATATTTAATATAATTACATACCTCAACATGTAGACTTGTCTGTCTACGGAATGTTTCGATACATGATATAAACAATATTATTTAAGTAAGCATAAGAATTATATCATTTACCTTAAGTTTTTATAGACACATAGTAGTTGTACAAATACTTTCACCCTATATATATAAATATATATAGATGGTTGCAAACTATCATTTTTTTCATATCTAGGTTACATGTGAAATAAATTGACAAATTTTAAAATTTTGAAATCAATTATTTTCTATTATTTAATTTAATGTTTCTCTCTTCCGATCGGCGCACTGATGAGTCCCGATAGGATGAAAGTATTTGTACAACTGCTATGTGTCTATAAAAACTTAACGTAAATGATATAATTTCTTATGCTTGCTTAAATAATATTGTTTATATTATGTATCGAAACATTCCGTAGATAGACTTGTCTACATGTTGAGGTATGTAATTATATTAATTTGCTTCAATTAATTTAAAGTTAAATATTTTTATTCAGTTGCGAAAAAGCGAAAAAAGATTTTTGTTTGTCAGCATAGTTTATGATCCATCACATGCCCATATAAATGATGCATTAAGGGGCAGTTCATTTAAAAGAATCTCCAGTCTTGTCAAAAGTGTATTACAATCAGAACGAGGAGATCTATAAACACAAATTATATACAAATTGAAGACTGAAGAATACGCGGCTGAAAACTCAAATTCTTTTTCCTGGCATAAATAGTCATAACAATTTAAGTCAATAAACTCAGAAACCTCAAGAAAGTCATCTCGAACAAGAATCAAAGTACCACCGTGAATAAAATCCGTTGTGTCGTCGCCTATCGTGCACTTGTACATTCATTTTGTGTGGAGCTTCTTGCATATGGACACTCTGCATATGCATCGAGGGTGTTTGGCTTGCAGAGAAGAGCTGTCAGGGTACTGGCTCAGATTGGATAATGTGACGATGTAAGATCTTAGTTTCAAAAATTAAATATATTAACTCTTCCTGGGCATTATATCTATGAGGCCTTAATATTTGCTTTTCAAAATGCCAATGAATTAGGTAGGGTGGGGCAAAGGCATGCCTATAACACAAAAACACAGGATGATCTCTCTCTAAAGTTTTTGAGGCTTGGAAGATCATGTAATGCAACACTCCATTATGCCCCTACTTGCTTTACCAAGCCGCCGATCAAAGTCAGGAAATTGCAAATAAAACGATTTAAGAATGTGATAAAAAAGTATTTATAAAATATAGTATTTTATAATTTTAATGAATTTTTAAAAAATAACGAATCTGACACAGATTTTTGTTAGTGAACTTTGTAGTATTATATCCTTTTCTGTTTTATTTTGTTTAGTAGTTAATACCATTGTAATTTTATATATATGCTTTCTTTTGTGTGTAAATTGACGATTGTAAAACCTGATGGTTTATCAAAATTCTAATATGTGTGAGCTTAAATTCCTACAATTAATAAATAATTTAAATAGTCATAAAGTAATCAATAAGAGCCTGACTTAGATATGATACTAATATGATCTATCTATCTACACAAGCTTGCCATTCTTGTTAGTTCAGAATTCTTGCTATAATTTTTAAAGAGAAATTATACATTATATAGGTTCTGGGAACAGGTAGTTCATGTTGATAAACCAACCAACGCAAGTAGGTCTCTATTTAACTGTGTATATATCCAGATATTCTCTTCTTTTAGAAAGAATAGGAATGCCAACTCTTTTGGGAATACCTTGAGAGGCAATTTGCTCTTTTGATATGCCATACTAAAGGCTATTAGCCTAAGAAATCTATTTTGCACTCTCAATTTTCAAACAGCAAATCACTGTGTAACAGTTTAATTTTGTTATAAGTGCATTTCATTTAACAGTTTAATTTTGTTATAAGTGCATTTCATTGTATGATTAATTTAATATTATAATCTACTACTTTAGTATTAAGTTTAGTGATTAATATGTACGCCTTGTTGGTTTGATACCTTAGATTTTAGTAGTTTTCTTATTAGAAGTGGTTACATTGTTCATATTTAAGCGAAATATAAATTCAATACCTTTTGCAGCAAATTTTGGTACACACAGTGTCACCTCTCGATAAGTAGTTAATTTTGTACCTATATCTGAACTCAAGATATAAAGGAATAATTTTCAGTAAATAGTATGAGTTTAGAGTTCATTCATAGATGTCGCCAAAAAAAAATCAGTTCAAATATAACTGTTGGATTTATTTAATTTTGCCGAATTTAATAATTATATACTGTATAAGAAAAACTTCAAATAGCACTTTAGACAAACTATTTATTTCCCATATATTTTACAGAGTAGATATAAATTAAATTTTATTAATTTTGAAAACCTGTTTTCGAGTCCTTTATACAAGTCTTGGGATTTTCGTTTTCTTTGGCTAGATATGCTGCATTTTTAGATTCGAGCATGTATTTTGTATAACTCTTCTGTCGCTGTAAAAAAAAAACCAAATCATTAGTACCCCAATAAATTCTTTGATATAAAGTCGATATTATGTATTAATATTGAACTGTAAATACTTGTATAAAAAAAAGGTTGCCTTGATAAATATTTCTTTTCAGATATACATAGGATTATTTTTAGACTATAGATACTATATATACACCACTTCATATTTTCTCTTAAATCTACATTTTATTATTCGTGTTCCTTTTTGCTGTGAATATGTAACATATAGTTAGACATAAATAAACCAAAGGTATTTCTCGATTCAATATTAATATTCTTACCTTTTTTTTTCCTGAGACTATATAAACTACAGCCTTCGTATAATTTCTATCAATGTTTGATGTTCCGAAATTCAGATCGACTTTTGTTTGTCCATAGTTGCATAATTACTTGGAGCCTATTATAAACTGAAATTTCGTTACGTCTGCGTCTGATGCATTTCCTAAAATAAATAGTTAATAATTGTGTGAATAAATTCCTGTTTTATGGTTAAATAATGAGTTTATACAGTTGGGAAAATTCTATTAAATTAAACTCAACTTACGTTTCATTTGTATGGCATTTAACTACTCCTGCATTAGCACATCATTTTTTTTGACTCTTTGGTACTCTACTCCGGACTAATATTTGACTTTTCTGAGTGGTCCTTTTCCATTAGTACTAGAGTAATTAATTAAATATTATTTGTTTATTTACATTTCCATTTCGCCTTGGCGTTGCTTTTAAATTTCAGGTTAGTTGTTTCTGTCAATGTTATTATTGCGTAGTCTCGGAACTTTTCGGATCTATTCGGCTAAGACTTCCATATTAACTTATTCTCGAAACCCTCCATCCGGTACTTCCTCATATCAAGAGCGCAGGCATCTTTTTCGCTGTTGCCAAGTGTATTCCTGCATTATTTCCTGTATCTTTCTCAACCAATGGAGAGTCGTTTTTCTTGTCTAACATGTTAATCATATCCTTGTTTTATTCCGTCTATGTGCTCTTTTGGCAAGGTTGTTAGCACCTGACATATTCTAGCCAATGTTATTCCGCCACCTTAGTTAACCAAAGTTCTAGATGGAAAGGAAGCTGGGGGAACACTTTTTCACTTTTCTGGTCACCTGCAGATAAACCACAGGTCTTCAGCACGGGTCTGAGGAAACAATCCAGGAAAATCTTGGAAATCCGTTAGCGGGATTTTTCCTCAACACCGCATTAGTTTTTCGGGCACATTATAGTTTGCACTGTGAGTGTTATTTTTCGTGCTAGAAAATCTCTCTAAGAGAGGATTTGACCTGAAGATTGGACCAGACCGCCATTTTCCATGCCCTTGTACTTGGCACGTGAAACCACTTTTTGACTAGAACTGAGTGACCCTATTGGATAGGGTTCAAGTCAGGGGCCAACTGAAAGTAAATAGTATAAGTTTAGAGTTCGTTCATAGATGTCGCCAAAAAAAAATCAGTTCAAATATAATTGTTGGATTTATTTAATTTTGCCGAATTTAATAATTATATACTGTATAAGAAAAACTTCAAATAGCACTTTAGACAAACTATTTATTTCCCATATATTTTACAGAGTAGATATAAATTAAATTTTATTAATTTTGAAAACCTGTTTTCGAGTCCTTTATACAAGTCTTGGGATTTTCGTTTTCTTTGGCTAGATATGCTGCATTTTTAGATTCGAGCATGTATTTTGTATAACTCTTCTGTCGCTGTAAAAAAAAACCAAATCATTAGTACCCCAATAAATTCTTTGATATAAAGTCGATATTATGTATTAATATTGAACTGTAAATACTTGTATAAAAAAAGGTTGCCTTGATAAATATTTCTTTTCAGATATACATAGGATTATTTTTAGACTATAGATACTATATATACACCACTTCATATTTTCTCTTAAATCTACATTTTATTATTCGTGTTCCTTTTTGCTGTGAATATGTAACATATAGTTAGACATAAATAAACCAAAGGTATTTCTCGATTCAATATTAATATTCTTACCTTTTTTTTTCCTGAGACTATATAAACTACAGCCTTCTTATAATTTCTATCAATGTTTGATGTTCCGAAATTCAGATCGACTTTTGTTTGTCCATAGTTGCATAATTACTTGGAGCCTATTATAAACTGAAATTTCGTTACGTCTGCGTCTGATGCATTTCCTAAAATAAATAGTTAATAATTGTGTGAATAAATTCCTGTTTTATGGTTAAATAATGAGTTTATACAGTTGGGAAAATTCTATTAAATTAAACTCAACTTACGTTTCATTTGTATGGCATTTAACTACTCCTGCATTAGCACATCATTTTTTTTGACTCTTTGGTACTCTACTCCGGACTAATATTTGACTTTTCTGAGTGGTCCTTTTCCATTAGTACTAGAGTAATTAATTAAATATTATTTGTTTATTTACATTTCCATTTCGCCTTGGCGTTGCTTTTAAATTTCAGGTTAGTTGTTTCTGTCAATGTTATTATTGCGTAGTCTCGGAACTTTTCGGATCTATTCGGCTAAGACTTCCATATTAACTTATTCTCGAAACCCTCCATCCGGTACTTCCTCATATCAAGAGCGCAGGCATCTTTTTCGCTGTTGCCAAGTGTATTCCTGCATTATTTCCTGTATCTTTCTCAACCAATGGAGAGTCGTTTTTCTTGTCTAACATGTTAATCATATCCTTGTTTTATTCCGTCTATGTGCTCTTTTGGCAAGGTTGTTAGCACCTGACATATTCTAGCCAATGTTATTCCGCCACCTTAGTTAACCAAAGTTCTAGATGGAAAGGAAGCTGGGGGAACACTTTTTCACTTTTCTGGTCACCTGCAGATAAACCACAGGTCTTCAGCGCGGGTCTGAGGAAACAATCCAGGAAAATCTTGGAAATCCGTTAGCGGGATTTTTCCTCAACACCGCATTAGTTTTTCGGGCACATTATAGTTTGCACTGTGAGTGTTATTTTTGTGCTAGAAAATCTCTCTAAGAGAGGATTTGACCTGAAGATTGGACCAGACCGCCATTTTCCATGCCCTTGTACTTGGCACGTGAAACCACTTTTTGACTAGAACTGAGTGACCCTATTGGATAGGGTTCAAGTCAGGGGCCAACTGAAAGTCACAGTCCTAATTTCAGTCAGGGGCTATTTGCAACTGCAAGTCACAGACAATTTCAAGCCACAAACTTAACTTCAAGACTCGGGACTAATCCCATGTCACGGGCCTAGTTTGAAGTTAGGAGCGCTAGGTGCTGCTGGATTTGGTGACACTTATTGTTTACTTTTTTCTTTATACCGTAACTGATAACATACTTATTGTTTATATATATTTATTTTTTTTCTTTTATACAGTAACAGATAAATAGATTTTTTTTTCTTAACTTCATTTGTGTGTTTTATTTAGCTCTCTCTTTTTCTTTTAAAGTATCAAGAGGAAGCAAGTGCCGCGAAGATCAAGGGGCTTTCCAATTTAAGCCGTTATAAATTGGTGGCGCTCATTTCTTTTTTTTTTTTCGTTTAAGATTTCTTAAGTTTTCCCACGCCCTACTCTCCGGATTAATTGAACTAGGGCATCTACATTGCACGCTCTGTTGGCCACGAGCTGTAATCTTGATACCATTTTGTGATCGAAATAATTTAAAATTAAACAGTAATAATAATTATTAAATAAGAGCCTAGCAATCTTGCACCTTGGTTTTGAGAAAATCCAGGGTGACAACTGAAACCCTATAGAGATCTTACAAAACCCCCAACTTGCTGTATAGAAGAAGAATATAGAATTACATATGTAAAGTAAAGATCAAGTACAACAAACATACAATAAAGAAGAAGAATACCGATAGTTCGAAATCCACATTAATGAAGGACCATGAATGCCTTTGGGAAGTCTCTATAGACACAGTGAACCTGATTTCGATTCTCCAAAGTGTCTGACAGGTATTCCTTATAACTTATTTGTTAGGGTAGAACACTCAGGACAGCATCCATGCTGTTCTGTGTTCAATACATTATTCACCAAGGGGGAGGGGATACCTTTTTTATTATAGAGAGCTTAGAGATACTCTAGTTTTCTACATGTGATTTGTCACCATCTTTAAAAAAATAGGACTGACAAAACGAGTTTTGTCCAAAGTTATATTTATTGAAAAAACCTACTGGGAGAGTGATATTACATGGTATTATCTACATTGTACATAAGGGATATTTTATAACATTTTATTTTATCAATATATTTGAGTGTATTAAGCTAAGGTTTTTACATTTTACATATTAGCTTGTGCTAAATAAAGGAATTATTATTATTATCTCAAAGAAATATTGAAAACTGATAATAATACGAAACATTTTATTTTGATCTACTGGTTCGAGATATAAAGATTTTTATAATTTATGGTGTATAGGATTTGTGATATAATAAATCTCAAACTAATTCTTGAAAATGTCTAATATACCTAATATACCAACTGGATACATAATTAAATTGTTACAGTTGTTATGTATTAATCCATTCCTTGTTAAATATATAGTACATTGTTTTATTTTTATTTTTGGAACTAATTATTCTGTTTTCATTCAGTCCAGTCCCAAAATCAGATACAATTTTTGGATATTTCTTTCTTTCAGCCTATTGATTAAGAATATGTTGTTATTTCTTTGCTTATATAATTTGTAAATATCTTTGATATGAGAGGAATAGTTATAGAGAGTAACCCCTACATCTGAGAGATGCATAGATAATTTTATGTGCTCTAATAATATTCCCAATTACGCAATGTGTTTTATAAATTTGGGCCTCACAGAACTCTACTCGCACTTTTTGGATATCGAAGTTAACAGCAGCAAACAGAAGCACAAAAAAATTGAATACAGTTTTAAGAGAAATTTTAAAAAAACATACTCCATTTTGTAAATATTTTAAAAAGAGAGAATTGGCATGACGTTGCTTGACTGACTGTGGTGAAGATAATTTTTCAAATATTGTTTCCTATTATTTTGATATATGTTTTCCAAAGCATCGGTACCCTGCTAGTAAAATTTCAAATAATAATAATAAAAAATTGTTTTGTCTAGTGAATTAAAAGAACTTAAACAAAACAAACCTTTCTAAACATATTAAGATTTAACTACTAAATTGACAAAATTATACAGAAATAAATACTTAAAGAATTAATGAAAATGATGGGCGCATTGTGAATTCTCCAAATTAATCTAAGGCCAACTAGAATTTAAATTAGTGTTCAGAAGAAAGACATCAGATGCAATGGTTTAAAAATTGTCAAAAATAGTATGAGACTTTCAGATGACATAGTCGTAAACGAATTAAATAAGTATTTTCTAGTTTTGGGTCAAGCTAATCAGAACGTAGATATACACATTCTGGAATCAAATGTCTCTCTTAATAATAATTCTATGTTTATTCATCCAATATGTGGTCAGGATACCTCGGCTCTAGTTGATGAACTTAATGTGTCAAATGCTTCTGGATATGATGAAATTTCAAATAAACTACTTAAAAAATGTAAAGTGAGCTACCTGAGGTGCTGGCTTTTCTGATGAACTTGTCAATTGTTTCTGGTAAATTTCCAACTAAATTAAAATTAGCCACTGTATTGCCTCTATACAAAAATAAAGGTGACCGCAACGATTATTTTAATTATCGCCCTATAAGCCTTTCACCTAGCCATTCTAAGATTTTTGAATTAAATATGAAACATCAATTGTTAGCTTTTTTGAATGCGAATAAAGAACTATCTTCAGCTCAGCATGGGTTTTCGAAAAACAAATTACCGAAACTGCACCTTTCATAAAATAATTATTGATTTCTTGGATAAAAAATAAGCGTAATTGGTCTCTATATTGATTTCTCTCGAGATTTTGACTGTGTGCATCACGGTTTGTTGTTGGAGAAATTAAGTAGAATGGGTGTCAGGGGATCGACATTGAATTTGTTTTACGCTTACCTTCAGGGAAGAACACAAGTGGTAAAAATGAATAAAAATTTTAGTAAAACCTTTCATATAGAGAGGGGGCGTGCCTCAGGGGTCCATCTTTGGCCCTTTGCTTTTTTTGATTTATTGTAACGATTTATTTGACTATATAATTTCTTTTTCGGGGCCGGTTCATGCGGTTTGTTACGCGGATGACACTAATATCTTAGTGATAAATGATTCCCACGGCGATTTAATTAATAACACCGAATTGGTTTACAAGCGTGTTTTATTGTGGGGTCAAAAAAACTTTTTGAGTGTCAATCAAAATAAGACCGTTGTTATAAGTTTTAGTCTCAGAGACACAATATCAGTGAGGCTGCAAAGATGTTGGGAGTGTTTATAGATAGAAGGTATAAGTGGAGAACTTGAACTTTGTGTAAAAAGCTAGGTTAGGTTAGGTTACTAACCTAACCTAGTTTAATTTTTAAAAATTATGACTGCCCATTGTAGTCAAACAACATTATTGACTATTTATTATGTTAATTTTCATAGTCACTTGAAGTATGATATTCTAAACTTGGAGTTGGGCACAGATGCTGAAAGATTGTTTTTGTTACAAAAATATGCATTTTGTTTAATGGAACTATAGGGAGTCGTGTCGTGATATGTTCAGAACACTAAAAATACTGACATTAATTGGGGTTTATATTATGGAGGTTTGTATTTTTGTATAGAGAAACAAATGTCTTTATTTGTCTAATCAAGTTTCGCATAGCCATAATACCAGAAATAAAAACCTATTGGCTCTGGCCAGTCACAGAACGACAACCTATGAGAGAAGTTTTTACTTTCAGGGGTATAAGATATATAATTTTCTAAATAAATACACAAAAGAGTCAGTGAATATTCATATTTGTTAAGGAAAAACTGTTATGCATCAAGAGAGTTTTTTGATACCTGACTTGTTTATGCCTGTTAAGTGGATTCAGACTATTTAATTTTTAACGTTTTTTTACAATTATCATTATTTTTACTATTTTTTAACTAGTGTAGGAAACATACGATCACATTTTTCAAGTTTTGTGTAATAATACTTTTAAATTGAGGAAATATATTGTTTTGATTTGATTTTTTATTTCTAGGTTTCCCCAACAAAGTTTGCTTTTTAGTCGATTGTTGGAACAGAAATATTAAAATAATAATTTTAATTTTAATTAACATATTTTTGAATATATTATATTATGTGGGACTGCAAGGATATAAATAACTACATCATTTATCATTATTTAAAGAAAAAATGTGTTCTTTTGAATTTTGTTTTATTATTTAATTGTCCTAATATTTATCACCACTTAATTTTCCTTTTTAGAGAATCTAAGATATTTATATCTGTAAAGAAGGAGGATATGGATATAAGAGTGAAAAATGAACTAAATGATGGGGATAATAGGTAGGTATATCGAACCAAATCATGGGCCGTACCTAGACTGTGGGTTTTGAAATTAACACAATTAGATTTAATTAAATAATTACAGTAAGACACAGTATTTTCGAGCTCGGAAAAGAAAACCAAATTTTCTTTCTGAAAGATGATACTGATTAGGCTAAAGGGATCTGTGACTTCAAGGACTTGATTATTCATTTAAATAGTGTGAGTACTGGAAGATAATTTGTGAGATAATAAATAAGATTGTGGCTTAGTTGCGTTAAACTCGACAATGTTCTTTGCTCCCCATTTTATGATCTTAATGAGGTCGTCAACTTTACACCTATCAATTTCAGTCTTGGAGATCTTTAGTGGCGGAAGCTATATTGCCTGTCGTGTAATAAGTTTATACTTTTGAGGGTAATGTAAAAGATCATATTGTAACGAAGTTACTAATTTTCTTGGGGAATATATGCATCTTACGCCGTTTTAAACCATATCTTTCTTATTAATCGTAGTAAAAATACGTTTATTTCAGGAAAATACTCAGAAAAATAAGCCCGTTATTTCTAAAAATAAAACACGTTGCGCAACGTGCGGAAAACCGCGTGCATTTTCCCGAGAATAATATAAAATACTGCGCTAATCAATATATCAAATCGTCAGGCAATAATCATGTCGCGTCGCGTCCGAATTAAGCAGCGCGTTCACCATCTCTGACCGGCGCGAACATTTGGAGGGGTCCAAAAATCATTTAAAAGCGGGTTCGCACCGTAAATTCCCCAGTCGGTGGAGTTCCACCGGCTCGAAGCCTCCAGTCGACGATCCGGTCCCACAGCAGCAGGAAGGTAAGCCACCACTACTGGGACTTGATGGAGTGACCAGCTGACGCCGTCTCCCCTCACCGACACCCGCCGTCGCGATGCACTGCCATGCCACCAGGATATATGTAGGTATATGAAAGGTAAAACTGGTGGTATATTGATATAGGTCTCTCTCACTTCCATTTGCACACACGGGCTAGTTACTGGTTCAAAGTTTCGGGACTAGTCCATCTCTCTCATACACACATAATACATTGTCCTTTTCTTTAGGCCAGTCACTGGGTCCGAGTTTCTGGGCTGGTCTATCCTTCCTATCTCTCTCACACACAGGCTAGTCACTGGTTCAAAGTTTCGGGACTGGTCTGTCTCTCTCATACACATACACACATGCTAGTTACTGGTCAGAAGTTTCAGGACTAGTCTGTCTCTCACACACGCAGGCTAGTTACTGGTTACAAGTTTCGGGACTAGTCTGTCTCTCACACATACATAATGCACATTGTCCTTTCCTTCAGGCCAGTCACTGCGTCTGAGTTTCTGTGCTGGCCTGTCCTGCCTGCCTCTCACACATACACACAGGCTAGTTACTGGTCACAAGTTTCGGGACTAGTCTGTCTTTCTCACACACGCAGGCTAGTTACTGGTCACAAGTTTCGGGACTAGTCTGTCTCTCTCACATACGCAGACTAGTTACTGGTCACAAGTTTCGGGACTAGTCTGTCTCTCTCACGCACACAGGCTAGTTACTGGTCTCAAGTTTCAGGACTAGTCTGTCTCTCACACACATAGTACACGTTGTTCTTTCCTGCAGGCCAGTCACTGCGTCTGAGTTTCTGTGCTGGCCTGTCCTGCCTGCCTCTCACACATACACACAGGCTAGTTACTGGTCACAAGTTTCGGGACTAGTCTGTCTTTCTCACACACGCAGGCTAGTTACTGGTCACAAGTTTCGGGACTAGTCTGTCTCTCTCACATACGCAGACTAGTTACTGGTCACAAGTTTCGGGACTAGTCTGTCTCTCTCACGCACACAGGCTAGTTACTGGTCTCAAGTTTCGGGACTAGTCTGTCTCTCACACACATAGTACACGTTGTTCTTTCCTGCAGGCCAGTCACTGCGTCTGAGTTTCTGGGCTGGCCTGCCCTGCCTGTCTCTCTCACACATACACACAGGCTAGTTACTGGTCACAAGTTTCGGGACTAGTCTGTCTCTCACACCCACGCAGGCTAGTTACTGGTCACAAGTTTCGGGACTAGTCTGTCTCTCTCACCCACGCGGGCTAGTTACTGGTCACAAGTTTCGGGACTAGTCTGTCTCTCTCACCCACGCAGGCTAGTTACTGGTCACAAGTTTCGGGACTAGTCTGTCTCTCTCACACACGCAGGCTAATTAATGGTCACAAGTTTCGGGACTAGTCTGTCTCTCTCACATACGCAGGCTAGTTACTGGTCACAAGTTTCGGGACTAGTCTGTCTTTCTCACGCACGCAGGCTAGTTACTGGTCACAAGTTTCGGGACTAGTCTGTCTCTCACACATACATAGTACACGTTGTTCTTTCCTGCAGGCCAGTCACTGCGTCTGAGTTTCTGGCCTGGTCTGTACTTCCTCCTCTCTCTCTCTCTCTCTCTCTCTCTCACACTTACGCACACAAGCATCCTATACTCAAGCCCAAGTAGTAAAAGATTGCCTATATCAATTGCCCTTGGTAAGTAACCTGGTATGGTATCGCAGTATCACCCGCACCACATATCCGCACTAGCGCACGCGCATTAACGAGTGGGAACCGGCTTTAGCTCCTGTATTACCGTTCTTCGGAGAGTCGCCCGCAACCGATCAAAATCCCGTCCCGACCGCCGATTGTGTTAAAATTATGTAACCGCGCTCGTCGAACAATCTTTCTCCCTCTAAAACATACATTCCCTTTCTCTCTCACACTCATTAGGGTTTTCTATTTAGTTTATAAGGCTAAGGTTATGATATTGTATGATGGTTATGAACAGGCAATACATAGAATAATTTCTTTGTTTTCTATATTGGTGTTTTATTTCTCTTTCCATCCCGTCTACCTTTAGTGATACTGTCTCTCTCTCTTGCGCATTGACCTCTGGTTTACTTTCTCCACTGTCTAGAAATCAGAAATCCAAAGGGTGGCCGACGGATACTTAAAGTGTTAAAATCGACCGACCGATGTTCACCGAAGACCACCGAGGCACCGAAGAGCGTCGCAATATATACTTCTCCACTGCTTTGGCATAGGACATTTGGAATAACCTGGTGAGGATAGGGGGCCAATTCAGAAGCGCACTCATTAGGACTATGGCCGGAATGCCATCAAGGCCAGAGGACTTTTTGGTATTAACTATTTTAAAAATATGTTGTATCTTTTAAACCTTGAATGTGCATATTGTATGAAAAGCTGGTACTCATGGAAGAGGGACTAAAACACTCAAAAGCTCAGCTTTTACTTTAGGCGGGGAAACGATTTCATCACCATAAGTTAAGGGTGGAAAGGAGCTTTTGCAGAAGTTTTGATTAACACTCCAAAAGGATTGGCTCCGATTTTGGCAACCAAGAACTTTGCCTCTTATGCGTGTATTGAAGGGATTTTTGACGTCGAGAATTATGCGATTGTAATGATTTCGTACCTCATTCTCTTTAGTCTGTAGTTTTATCAGAATTTTGAAAAACAAGGTTTATTGTTGGCAGGTTTTGAAGTCTTAATAGAATGTGGTATATAATAAAGGGTTCTATACCCAACTGGATTACATCCGACATTTGTTAACAAATTTCGAAAGGGTCGTTTATAGAGAAAGAAACATCGTTCCAAGAGAAGGAAGAGTAGACATCCCGCAACCCATCCTAGTCATCGGCATTATAGTGCCAAATAGTAAGAGGTGGCATGTATTTTACAACTTCCTGTTGTATGGGACAGAAAATGGTAATTAGACTGTTGTCAGAGGAACCCGAAGTTGCTGAAGTGGAAGACTGATAAGGCTCTGGGTGAGTGATGAGAAAGAGGTCCAGTGGATTTTGACTGTGTATGACGAATGTAAAGGAAGTAAGTGGGTGCTCTGATGAGGTTGGTAAGAAGCTGGCTGATAGCAAAGGCCTCTGCTGCTCTACCTTGGGGATCGGTTTTACATTCTTTATTATAGACGTTAAAGTCGCCAATGATAATGATTTCAGAGGAAGGAAACTTAGCAATTAGGAAATCCACTTTAGCAGAAAGAAAGTCGAAGGAGAAATTGTCTGAGGGAGAGCGATGGGTACACTAGATACGTTTAGTGGGGCTAATTTGAGCCACAGGATATGGGATCTGTTCGATTCAAGATTCGGAAGTCTTGTACAGGATAGATTTCTACGAACGTAAGCACAAACGCCACCGTTCAGGAGGAATGATGGAAGAAATTCATAGTTAGGAAAAAAAAAGGAGATTAGTTGCATTTTTGCTGCTTATCTTGGTTTTGGTTAGGATGAGAATATGAGTCTTGCGGGATTGAAGATAGTAGTGAACAGAATTGAGGTTTTTAGTCAAGCCGCAGATATTAGTGAATGAGAAATAACATTTCGATGGTGGAGCACACAAGTACCTCTTGGCCTTCGTGGTCTGCTCATAGATAAAAAAGTTCAGGACAATTCAGTATTTAGAATCTTATGAAATAAACATAGATCACGAGTTACTCTTCTGCCTTTTAGATAACACAGATTAAGATCAATCATAAAGTGCAAATAATTTATATTTTCTTTAGGAATACCCGGTTTAAATGCCATAAATGTAAGAAAGCGTATCTGTACTTTTTCATTCCTATCAATTTGGACCATAAAGAATGGAGACTATATACAGCTTTCATATTCAAGAATAGAACACACTACAATAAAAAATTTTTTTTAAATGTGTTTTTCTGAGATCAAAATCCAGTAATTTAAAAACTTTCTTAGAAATATGTTCAATAACTGGAACAAAAGTTAACTGCTCCATCAGACGTCCCAATTCTTTGACTTCATTTATATTTTCAAGGTTTATGGCATATTGAAATATTCAGGTATCTTTAACTCGATAGACTCTTAATTCTTTACATTTTTTTAACTAAAATGATATTAGAATATTTTATTTTTTAAGGAGTTCTAAGAGCGAAGTTGACTACGATTCCCATGTTTACTTTACTGAGAAAAGGGAAATTGATGCCATAAAAATTGGAAAGGAAAATTCGTAAGTTATTCTTTATATTCATTTAATAAACTTTGTAAATATTTGCTCTTTTGGTGAAATACACAAAAACGATAAAATGGCAAGAATGAACAATAAACAAATATAGGCAATCAATAGAGCAAAAAATCAGTGATTTGTTGCCAAAAATAGTAACAGGAAACCGAGTGCGCCATCACATGTAAGATAGCCCATAGTAATATTCCATTATGTTTTTTACTCGCAACTATCATTTATTTGTTTTTGGCTTATAAAATCGAAACCGATGAAGTAATCTCAATTGTGTAAAGTATATATCGGCAACCTCCGGCCCTCCACCAGCTCCAATCCAACCCGCAAGAGATTCAGAAATTTCAAATAACCTGCAAAAAAATTAAAGATTTAGCACACATAGTTTATTTGTAATTACGGTCAACCAACCTAAAACTGTATTCTTTAAATCATAAAGACTAAAATCGATAAATAACTGTATTAAGCGTACACAGTGGAACGCCACAGTTCGAGTCAGAAATAATCGTTAGAAAGACACATACATTCGGGAAGCCGCCCAATGACCTTGAAGCGCTCCGAGCGATGCGTTATGAATAACAGTCGGCTCTGAGCGCTCGCATCGCATATTCGCGTACGATCGAAACTCTCTATTCGAGAGTATTCTAGTTGCTTATTGCGGGTAATATATAAACCGCTCAGCGCGCGTGTTAACTCATTACTTCTTAATAACTGATAAGAAAAGACGCGGGAAATATTCAAACAAATTCAGCTCAGAAAAAAAATCTATCAAGATCTCTGGTTTAAAACAGCGGTAAGTGAGCACAGAATGTCGTCAATTCCAAAACAAATGGATTTTTTTATCATGCACACTAGTAAACCTATGTGTTTGTTGTGCAATGAAACAATTTCTGTTTTAAAAAAATACAATATGAAGCGGCATTACTCCAGCAAGCATTTCGCCTAATATAATTTACTTTCGGGCTAGTTAAGAAAGGATAAAATGAAAAATCTCATTACCGATTTAGGGAAACCGCAACAAATTCAGAAAGATCAAATCTAGACAGTGTTTTTAAAGCTAGTTTTATAGTTAGTTCCAAAATAGCTAAAACATCGAAGTCATTTTCTGAGGGAGAGTTTGAGAAAGTGAGCTTATCGCGACAAACTGTTGTTCGACGTATAGATATGATAGCTAGTGATATCAAAAAAACATTGACTAATAGATTAGCTGGTTTTCAAGCCGCAAATTTGTGATCCAACATGGCTTTGTGAATAGGCATTCCTGGTAGACATCACAGGACTCTTCAAAAACGAGGACAATTAGTAAATCAGCTGTACCGTCATCTTAAAGCTTTTCAAAACAATTCGCTTGTGGGAAACACAAATGAGAAGTAAAAACTGTTTTCATTTTCCAGTCACGAAAACGTTGAATACGGTCGCTATTCTGAAGAACTGAAACTACTGTCAGAGCAATTCTCTGATCGATTTTTCGGTTTTAAGAATATGGATAGCACTTTCAATATTTTTCCAAATCCTTGTAAGTGTAATGTGGAAAATTAATTAAAATAAGCATCGTACTCAACTTACAGATGTTAATTTAGAAAACACTTTGCGCCTATGTACTAGTGATATTGACCCCAGTATTGATCATCTTGTTCCTCAGCTTCAAACTCAAGTCTCTCATTAATTTTCATTTGATTTTTCTATCTGTTTTTGTTAATTTGTTTTTTATATGTTTGATTATGGTATTATAATTAATAAATAAAAAAAATATGTGAATTTTTATTGCTTTTTTATTCACTACTACCTACTTATTTCTTACCTACGGTCTGCGACCTGCTTAAGTCCCGAAATTGCGCCCTCACCTAAGCAAAGGTTGCCCATACCTGGTATAAAGAGATGAATGGTAGATAATAAAGTTACAAATAATATGATATTGTTTGACCACCTGATCTGATCGTTAGAACAGGACAAGAAAACTAAGACTTTCTTTTCGAAAATTCATATTTATTTAATAGTGCTTATATACATTAAACAAATGTGGTGTGCCTCAGGGCTCTGTGTTGGAACCCTTAATGTATTCTTTATATATATATATATTAAGTCTGAAGCATGCTGGTTTTAAAGCACGTTATTACTAATTTTCAGATGATACTCTTTTGGTTTATAGTGCAAATAGTGTACAAGAAATTGAACTACTTGTTAATGTAGATCTGGAACTTTACTCGTGGTAGTTACTATGCAGTTAATTAAAAATTAACGGTCAAACAGCAAAATTAATGCCTTTTTAAACAAATAAAAAACAAGTTTACGCATTTCCTGAATATCAACATTAATAACATAAGAATACATGTAAACAAAATTAAATATCTCGGATTGATTTTGAATGAAAATTTAAATTGGGGAGATCATAATATTATGTTTAAAGTAAAATTGTACTAATAATTAATGTGTTATATAGAGCAAAAAAAGATCTTTCCCAATGTAGCAAAATAAAAGTATATAATGCATACTTTTTGCCACATATTCCTAAGAATATTATTCTGTTATGATAGGTTTATTCACGTTGAGGACTTATACAGAGAACTGGGTATCTGTAAATTAAATAAGCTATTAATACTGGAACAGTGCAAATTAATATAGAGGTTAATAAATAAGATACAAAAAAGTAACAGAAAAATGATGTTTATAAAAAATATTCATAGAAATATTTATAATCAACAGCAAAAGTTATGATACGAGCGGGGATGGAACCCGCACCTCTGGATCACTAGTCCATCCCTCTAACCAATTGCGCTATCGTACCACTGATAAGCAATTCGTTAGAGCTTGTACATATTCAAACCCACCAGGAATAATGATAATGTATATAGAAGTAGTGCAAGAACCAATAAAGGTCTATATAATCCAATATTTCACACCTTATTTTATAATTTAAATTTAATTAGTGTGTATATGTTATACTTCTGTATTAATTAAGAGACTTTATACTTTAGGTGCGGCCTCATTGATCATTGTTTTAATTTTAATATTAATACTCTCGATACCAAAGCTTATAAGCACTATTTAGATGATTAAAAACTGTATATATGTAAACATAATGTATTTTAAACTTACAAATAAATGATTTTCAAAAAAAAAACTAACAAAACTTATATAATTTCTAAGAAATCGGTAAATTGGTTTTACCCAGAACTTCCCCCGTTTTATTTAAAAAAGTGTAACATATTTATTTTTTATTTTCAACATTTCCAACCAACATTATAAGTTCATTACAGGGAATTCTAACAATAATAATATTATAACAAACTAACAATTACGAATAATATTAAATAACAAAATAAATAATAATTAAAGAACAAAATTAATAATATTAACACAGTCAAAATTATTTTTTCTATAAATCACGTTTCGATAAAAAATGTTTTTTAACTTCCTTTTTAAATTTTATTAAAGTTCTCGTAAATGTGTTGGTAATTGATTATATATTAATATACCACCATATTATAAAGATTTTTTTGCAAAATTGCTTCGAATATCAGTTGTATTTAATAAATCTGTTTGTCGTCTGTCATGCTTATGTATAGTATGTCTTTTTTCTAAATCTATATTGGATAATTTATCTGTTGTAAGTATTGAATGGATGAAAATGCATGTTTTTAACTTATAAATATGGTTAGTATCTAAATAGCCAAATTTTGTTTATAAATTTATTGTTGGTTCTAGGAAAGGAAGTTTATGTATACATTTAATAATTTTATTTTGTAAACAACATAAAGTTTTCAATGTTTTTAAATTAGCAGATCCCCAAACTGAAATCAAATATTGCAATTTTGAATATATTAATGCAAAATAAATATTTTTCATAAATTTTAATGGTATATTACAACGAATTTTGTATAGAATTCCTACTAGAGGAGATATACTTTTTCTAAGGTATTCTATATGATTCCGCCAACTTATATTTTCATCCATGTATAGTCCCAAAAATTGAATGCATTTACTATAATTAATATTTTGTTCGTTGAATTTAATTGGTTCCATTTGATTACTTATATGATATCTGCTTATAAACATAAAAGAAGATTTTTCAAAATTTAAAGTTAGTTTATGAGATTGTAGCCAATTGGATATAATTGTTAAATCTTCTGCAATGTAGTATCTAATTTCTGAAAAACTATATTATAAAAATAAAAAATAGTTGTATCATCCGCAAATAGTTTTATAGTTCCATTAAGTTTTAATTTTGAAATTGAATTTATGTATATTAAAAATAAAATAGGTCCTAATATTGAACCCTGCGGTACATCACATGATATTTCTTTCCTAGAACTAATATTATTTCCAATTTGGACATATTGCTGCCTACTATTTAAGTAATTTTGAAACCAATATTATATTTTATAGAATTATTATATAATTTTTTTAATAAAATATTATGATTAATTGTGTCAAAAGCTTTGCATAAGTCTAAGGATAAGATACAACATTTTATATTTTGATCAATTTTTAATTGAATATCAGTAATAATATCAATAACTGCTGTCTCTGTATCCCTAGACTTTCGAAACCTATATTGACCACTGAATAGTAAATTTTTAATTTCTAAATAATTTGATAATTTATTGTGCATTACTTTTTCTAGAATTTTTGATAGAACTGGTAACACAGATAACGATCTATAATTATTTATTAATTAATTATTTCCTCCTTTATGTATTGGCGAAACTCTAGATATTTTCATTTTTTTAGGAACAATACATGTTTTAAAAGATAAATGAATTAGATGTTTTAAAATTGGGATTAGTTGAATTTTGACTGTTTTAATAATTTTTATAGAAATGTTATCTTGACCACTAGATTTTGTTGGATTCAGGTTATCAATAATTTCCTCTATAGCCTCATTAGTTATGGTCGCTTCATCCATAAACATACAATTTTCTTGCATTGGCTCTGCTTCTAATTCGTAGTCTTTTAATTTTTTACATAAATTTTGTGCAATTTTGATAAAATGGTTATTCATTTCTTCACAAATTTATTTATTAAATAAATATACAATATTTATTTAATAATTTGTACCAGGTGATCCAGAGAACTCTTTAAATTAAAAAAAAATGGTTATTTTTGAAATAGAAAAATATGTTCCAAACAAAAGTTGTTTGATTCGATCTGCTTTCATATGCTTATATTTTCATGTATACAGGGTGTCTCAGAAAAGCAAGGCAAGTTGTACCAACTGTTTTAATGTTTTTGAATTTTATATTAGATTGTGCATGTTTTGTATACAAATTTTGGGGGTTTCGAAATATGGAAGGTTTTAGAAATACAAAATACGACTTTTAAGATATAATTGCTTACCTATTTAGATACCTGCTGCTACCTGGAGGTAAAGGTTTATTTTTCGAATGTCAAGACATTGATGTTTGAAGTCTGAATAACTTCTTGACTCATTTTTATTTTGTGCTAATACTTAAAAAATTATCTATTTGATTGCTTAAAGCCTCAAAATGGTCAAGCTTTATTTTAAGAATAATAATAACGCCACAAGAATACAACAGTACTCATATAGGGTAAATATTCAAACTTGTCCCAGGATACCTTATGTACCAACTATAATTCATACGAAGAAGTTATTATTGCAAGGAACAGCGTCTCTAAGAAATAAGAAAAGGACGAAACAAAGAAATGAAGAAAGAGATCTTAATATATTAGTTTATTTTCAAGAAAATCTATCAGAGACTGTGTCAGAGAAATAAGGTATGAATCACGAAACAAGAGAATTAGTTATGGAGCAGTTCAGAGAACTTGAAAGCTGGGCGCCATGATTTCAAATTAGGCCCGTTTAACAATTAAATGACAAAAATGGAGACATGAATTTGTTCAAATTATAAGAGCATCTCTTAATCGAGATCCAGATTATTTCAATAACATTTTATGGAGCGATGATAGTTACAATTGCCAGTATTTATTACCGAAAAAACTGCTATATTTGGTCCAATTCTATTCTCAATACAAGTTTGGTGCGGCAGTTTGGGTCACAAGGTGTTAGGTCCGGTTTTATCCTTGACAACTTAAATGGGTTAAGATATCTGGAATTTTTGGAAAATCAAATTGAGCACTTTATCGATGAACTACCACTTCAAACTCGCAAATTATTATTTAGGAACAAGGCGGGTCGCCACTCCATAATATTGAGGCAGTATGAGACTTAATAATTGTCAAGTGTGGATGGAGAGATATAGAACAATCAGCTGGCCCGCGAACAGTCCAGATCTAGCATCCTTTGAGGCTATTTGAAAGATATCATTTATAGAGAAAGAAACAATAATATCAGTGGCGGCTATTCAGGTGAAGTGCTACTTCATCAGGAAAAATAAGCAAGCAAACATCTGACTATACTTATTATATATCTCTTAAAATTTTAGTTTTTACATTCATTTATTCACCTAATTGGTAAAAAATAAACTGTACATCTCGAATAAATATTTTACTTGACCGTTGGCGGCATGTCTTTTTAAAACTTTCAATCGAACTTTATTATAACAACTATAACAGTGGCGCAAACCGCTTCGACTTTGCTGGAGGTGCTATGTTTGGTTAACGATTTTCTTACTATGTTGCCATGACAACGTGTACGTGATGACGTCGAGCCCAGCGCCATACAACGCTCTCGGTGAATTGCAGGCGCAGTACACTACACCCACGTCTCGTTCAGTTTGCGCTGGTTGTTTACTTTTATTTTCGCGGATTTCGCTGCAACCGGTGAGTACCTTTGCAGTTAACTTGACTGTTTTGTGTTATATTTATTTATGGTGTTGTTACAACTTCAAATTCGAATTTAGTAAATGTGATTGTTCAAGACTGGAATAAATTTAAAGACTTTGAATTTATTACAAACTGTGACAAATCTGATGAAAAATCAATCCGCATTGCGAAAGTATTTTTAGGTGAGATGAACGATTTTGAATTCACGTTTCTGGCATTTGTGTTTAATGGCATTTTCTCAATCACGGACATAATATTTGACGTTCTTCAAAAAAAATCGCTTTACATTCATTTGTGCATGTCCAATATAAAACGCTGTCGTGAGGCGCTCTGTAAAACAAATGAAAATTTTTTTAATACCATGTTTGATAAAGCAAATTCTATTATAGAAATAAATTATTAAAATTTTCCGACTGTCCCGTTTGAAAATTTGTTACAGTTATATGGGGAAATATTTTCAAAAAGTCAACGACTTAAAAATGGTCTTATTTTTGCCAATGAGAGTAATTGGAATATATCGCTGCAAGAGCTAGTGAAAAAAAAATAAAAGTAAATATATTTTTACCGAAGCATATAAATTGTTTTCCCTTATTTTGACAATACCGTCGACAAGTGCTTCAGTGGAAAGAAGTTTTTCTTGCCTCAAATGTGTAAAAACTTATTTAAGAAATACAACATCTCAAGAAAGACTTACTTCTCTTGGCAATATTTCAATTCAAAAGGAATTTCTGGAGGAGATTAGCGCAACTCATCCATTTTATGAGGATGTTATAAATAAATTTGCTGCTATGAAGGATCGGAGAATTGATTTAGTATACAAAATTTAGGTAAGTCGCAAAAAAAATATTCTACTCCCTCGACATAAAAAAAATTGTGGAAAAAAAATTATTGCGATAATTCTTGCTTCATTTGCACTTCACTTACTTTTTCACCCGCGAGCCTCCACTGAATAATATTGAAGAAATTCAGAGAAAATTGTTAAAGAAAAAAGAAATTTAAGCGAAAATGAGTACGAAGAGATTATAAATGTGCTGGAAGGCCAAAAAAGGGTTTACGATAATTGTGACGGGCTTAATGGGGAACATTCAGAGCATTTCATGTAGGCTAGAAATTATAAGTTTTATTCATTTTCATTTTTATGGTTGGTTATAAGTTTGAATTAGTACCATGTTATTTACAAATTTAAAATATTTTCTCATTTCGTAAATATTTTATGAGACATTAGCACAAAATAAAAATTAGTAAAGCAGTAAATCAGACTTCAAACATCAATGTCATGATTTTCGAAAATTAAACCTTTATCTCCAGGTAGCAGCAGATATCTAAATAGGTAAGTAATTATAACCGAAAAAGCGTAGTATTTGGTAATTCTAAAACCTTCCATATTTCGAAAACCGTTAATTTTTGATACATGGTATATGATGACGATGCAGAATTTAATGTATTCAAAAGCATTAAAAATGTGCTATTTTTAAAATAAACGAAGTTGGTGCTTGTTTTGAGACACCGATACATTAAAATATAAACATATGAAAAAGCAGATCGAATCGAACAACTGTGAAGCGGTATTTTCTTCATTAAGAAGGAAATTCTGGGGTTAATCCAATCTGTAAAGGAAGGATTCATAACGAGGGAAGTTGTGGGTAAAATCAATTTACCGATTTTTTTTAACCTTCGTAAACTCGAGCGGGGTACATTTGCACCCCAGACATGAATTTTCTAAAATATTTTTTTTTACTTAATTCCTTCGAGCTATGTTTCTTAAATATATTTCTAAATTGATATAAAGTTTGAATAAATTGCTTTTTATTGTAACAAATTATAGAGAGTTTTGTTTCTTGGGGTCCAGTTACACCCCTCTCGGTATGTAACGACAGCGGGGGCGTGCGGTGAAATTTTAAGAAGAGGAAGCAATTTTTAGCAACTTACCTATTTGTAATGTAATTCGATTCTTTTTGCAAATTCGTCAATGACGTCATCATAAAAACGTCGATGCTCCGACATATTTCGGAGAAGTTTATTTTCAATGGACAACAGCGATGTATGCGAAAGTGTCTCCTGCCTCGTTGAATTCCTCACGAAATTTTTTATACGTTTAAGTGTTAAAAAATTGCGTTCTACTGATGAACTTGTTTCAGGTATTGTCAATACTAATTCACACAATTTCGACACTTCGGTATAAATAAAAATTGCATTAGTTCCTTAGCGTTATTTTTTGCGCTAATGTCATCAGTTTCGTAAACCACTTTTAATTCAGATCGCAGTAACACTCGGTGGAAGAACTGGCCATAATGAAGAAGAAGAGATTTAAACGCATCTTCTGGAAAAGTGTTTTCTTTAAATGCATAAAAATTGCAGAGCTCGAGGAATTTAAAATCATTTAAACCGTTAAATCTATAGTTTATTTGTTGCTGAATTTGATCGATTATTAAAAGAGGCGTCTGTATGATTGTTTGAACATCTCCCACCTTGTCTGTTCGAAGACGCTTGGCTTGTGAGCCACAGTTACATTTAGCGTCATCGTTTTCTTCCAAAATAGGTCAAAGTCATTTTTTGGCTTAACATGGACTTAAAATCATCTACTTTTTTTAGACAAAAAGCAATATCATTTGTTTTAGTTTGTAATATATTAAAAACATTGTCCGAGAATGGAAATATTTCTGAAAATATGTTCAACAAATAATTAAAATTAAAATCTCGTTTCAAACAGTCCAAAAACCCCCCTCTGACTATTTATTGCTTCTGAATTCCACGTTTCATTATTTTCTGTTATATTGTCAACTTGTTCAATTAGTGATTCACGATTTTCAGATACTGTTAACACAAGTTTTCCATTATAGTTCCACCTAGTAGAAGCTACTTTGGGCAGTCGTTTGTGGACAATGCAGTCCAAAGCTTGTGTACGTTTTGTTGACTTGGAAAAAAAGCAGCCATGCCAGTTAAAGTAACGAAAAATACTTTACATTCTTTAATGTGTTCAAGTTTCTCGAACTTTAGCTTGCAGACCCCCTAATTGTCCTGCCATCACTGCAGCTCCATCATAGCTTTGAGCAACTAATTTTTTCTCTCCATTAATTTCTTTAGTAACGTTATAAACTACAGTATATAATGCATCTGCTGTACGATTTTCAGACATATTCTTAAAACTTAAAAATCGCTCTTGAATACTTCCGTCTGTTTTAACGTAGCGTATTACTATAGATAATTGGCTATAATTAGTGATATCAGTTGTTTC
This sequence comes from Kuschelorhynchus macadamiae, assembly GCA_030620095.1. Classification (NCBI taxonomy): domain Eukaryota; kingdom Metazoa; phylum Arthropoda; class Insecta; order Coleoptera; family Curculionidae; genus Kuschelorhynchus; species Kuschelorhynchus macadamiae. The sequence goes on from JAUTXW010001850.1 coordinate 51,511, forward strand.
GTCCAGAACAATAGCAATGAACCGCGCCTCGCCAATCTCCTGCTTAATTCTTTTTAGAATAATGGTTGCAACAGCGTAAATTAAATCATTCTGGATTCGATTCGACGTTCCGCGAAAAAAGCTGGACTGCTCTAAATGATTTTTTAAACAATCATCATATTTAGCCATTAAACTAAGTAAATCTTGAAAATTTCCTCTATTTGAAGAAACCCTTGTTTCGTCATGACCTCTAAATCCCAATTCGTGCTGTCCGAGAAAACAAACAACATCGATAAGTCTTTTTAATATTTGCCTATTTTTAACGACTAGTTCATTGTGTTGGCGGTGACTAATTTCCAACTGTTTATTAAGGGCGTGTTCAATTCTGGTTTTGCCTGCAAATGCGCTTCGGACATAATGTGTCTTTTTACAGCTTTATGGAAATTGTTTAAATCGGAAAAACTAGTTTTATTCCAGAGACCTTTTTCATTTTCAAAAAGTAAACATGGCCAACAAAATAATTTACTTATATTTTCACACCCTGTTAGCCATTTAAATTGTTCGTATTGTTTTTCCGGATAAAAATGTCTAATACAGTTTTTCATTTTTGTGGTTAAATTTTCAAAAGCTTATCAGCGAAGTTTAGTGTTGAAAATCCCTTTATTATTAAGCTAGCGGCCCGCATAGGTTCTATTCCATTTTCTTTTGTCGCTCGGTCGGAGTCAAGGCCGCATTTATTATGGGCTTGATAATTAAGATAATATTTTAGCATTTTTAATATAAACTAAATTAATGGTTTCCTATTTCAAAAATGTTTAGATGTTTTGTAATTTTTTTTGGGGAAGCAGTGCTTCCCTTGCTTCCATGCACTTCACGCCCCTGAACGACAGGTATACATTTTGCATACGTTAAAAACCAACTGGGGTACCAACTAACCCCAAATCGTTCAAACGACGAGGATTCTCCGTTTCTGGGCGTGAACGTTCTCGGGGATTCCCAATTTATAATAACGTCGTCGTGCACGTATTTATCTCATTATAATTTTAGTGTGTTTATTTACATTTACGGTGATTGTCGAGTACGCGTTTATAAAAATGAGTGAACAACGGAAGTTTAGAAATGAAAGTAACTGACGAAGAACTATTGGCGATATTAGAAACGGACAATTACGATAGTTATTTTAATGATTTCGCACTAGACGATGGTTCAAGTGATATTGAAGAGACTGATGTAGTGACTGAAATTGATGAGATTGATGACGTTTTGCAAGTTAGTGATATTGAAAATGAGTCGACAGATTCTACAGATGAGGTAGGCCCGTCAGTAAATTTTTTTACTGATCATCCGACTTATTCGTCTAAAGATGGTAGTGTTTGGGCAAAAGTTCCACTTACTACGAGGGTAAAAAGAAGAAAATATAATATTCAAAAGGTTTCAACAGGTTTGACTAGATATAGTTCCGAATTTTTCACCATAAAAGAAGCTTTTGAACACTTTTTTTCACAAGATATTATGGATGTAATTTTATCGCAACGAATAGAAAAGCCGAATCATATTATGCGAGAAATGAGAAGGCCTTTTCTCCTTTTATGCAAGAAGAACTGGAAGCATTTATTGGTTTGCTTATTGTTTTTGGAGCCTGACACGCTGCTAAGGAGCCAATATGAGTACGATTGAGCCAAGATCCAACTTTATGTCGGCTTCTAGTATCATCTGCTTTGTCTCGCAACAGATTCCAACAGATTATGTGCTTTTTAAGATTCGACAATTTTGAAACAAGATAAGAAAGAAAACGCACTGATAAATTTGCCCCAATCAGAGATATTTTTGATAGTTTTGTATTAAATTGCAAGAAATCTTTAAATCCATTTGAACACTTGTGCGTGGATGAGCAGTTAGTCCCATTCCGAGGCAAGGCACCTTTTCGGGTTTACATGAAGAGTAAGCCTGACAAGTACCGCTTAAATATTTGGGCATTGGCTGATTGTAGTTCGGCATATACAGTAAATGTGCAACCTTATTTAGGTAAGTTTTTTCATGAAAAAATACAGATTTTTATTATAAAATAGGTAATAATTTTAGGCAAAGAAAGAAACAAACCAGAGAAAGGACAAAGGATAGTGATGGACCTGGTAAACTACTGATACATTTTTTACCAGTATTGAGTTAGCTGATAAGCTTTTAGATAAAAACCTTACCTTGGGTGGTACAATGCGTAAAAATAAACTTTATATTCCAAAAGAACTACTTCTGGCAAGATATAAGAAGGACTTTTCAAGCATGTTTGCTTTTATGGAAAATAAAACTTTAGTTTCCTACATACCAAAAAAAAATGCGGCAGTTATTCTTCTATCGACAGAACATAACGATGACAAAATAACTTGGAGAGGAAACTAATTACAAACCAGACATTATCGTACAATATAATAAAACAAAGGGTGCAGTGTCGACAGAAAGAAAAAGTAATCGGTGGCCGATTGGAATGTTTTTTCATCTGCTGGATATTGGTGCCATTAACGCCTATAAACTTTGGATGTTAAAAAATCCAGATTGGAAAAAAAGTCGTTTGGATAGGAGAAGAATGTTTTTGTTGGAGTTGGGCCAAGAATTAATTAGGGAAAACATAATCCGTAGATACCACAATGACAAGTCGTTACATTCCAATGTAAAACAGTCCATGTTAACCATTTTGCCAGAATTGCCCCTATTCTAACTTTTCGCTTAAGTATTTTTCTTTCATTCAATTGTTTAGCGGTTAGAGGTTTAATATTGTCCTACAAGTCGGTGTTGGTCTATCTGGAAACCGTCTATGATATTCGTTACGACCTATGGATGCATTTGTACCATGTAAATAAAATAATTCTATCATGTCGAGTTTCTCTTCTTCCGAATAACCCATCGTCCAACGTATTAGATATTAAAAATGCTCGTAAATAATTACTTCTGACCGATAAACGACAAAAAGGCGTCGTTCATTGCAATTGTCTTGACCATGGCTCACTATGTTTTAGCGCAAATTACCTTACCATTTCTTTAATATTTAAACGCTTATATATCCAAAACTAATTGACAGAATTTATTAAAAGTGTATATATTTGAAATTACAAAAAAAAATCTTCAAGAATATGATTTAATATACAGGGTGTTTCATTTAAAAAAACTGACAACCTGTCAAAATTTGACATTTCCAATAATATTTTCGCAGTTATGATATAATATTCTAAATCTTCTTAAAAAACCCAACAACTTTTGTATTTACGACATTTCCGTATCTATTCAAATAAACTTAGAGGTGGGTGGAAAAATATACGGGAAAAGCCTGTACAATACATAGTTACTAAACTAAATGCAGTTTGTAACACGTTGCACATTTTGTGTAGATATCTGGACAGTAAAACTTGTAAAATGATTTATTATGCAAACTTTGAGTCACAGTCAGGTATGGCATTGTCTTGTATGGTGGCTGCAAGGATGTGGAGAGGCTGTTTATATGTCAAAAAAGAGCCATATGAACAATTTTTTTCACTAAATATAAGAGAAACATGTAGACCAAAATTTAAACAAAACAAGCTTTTGGTTTTTTATAAGAATCGATCTCTGTTTAGTGATAGATTATTAGACCTAACCTCAAAGTGCATATTCAACCAGGACAATGAATTACACTTTTCCAAAACACAGACTTCATACAACATTGTATGAAAGTTGGCGCCTATTATAGCTGTATAAAGTTTCACAACAGCGTACCTGGTCATGTCAAAATTGTTGAGAACATCAAAAAACTGAAGAATATAATATTTAAGTTACTACTAGACATTGAACCATGTAGCACAAATGAAGATCTTGTAAAAATTCTGAATAGGTAGTGGTATGTTTTTTTTTGTTGATACTATTTCATTTTATGATATTTGATAATGTAATTTTGAAATAAAGAATGTTTATTATTATTATTAAATTTTATTTGTTACCGTTAGTAACGCTTTTTTTTTTCAAATAAAATACAAAAAAATAAAAACACGATTAGGAATTCGGTTGAAAAAGTAAAGACCAGAAAGCCCGCCTGCTACCCTGTTAAAACTCGCAGAAACTTGCAACACGCTAACGGTCTGTTGCGGACGTGCCGGTTTTTACCAAATGAACTTGTTCTGAAAGTTGACACAAGTCGCGTCGCAAAGTTAATTATTATAACTAGTCGGGCAGGAAAGAAGGAGTATTTGAGCAATATTTTATCAAATTAAAAGTCATGGGGAAACTTGATAAGTCGCGGATAATGGAAAAAATGTAATAAAGAAATGCAGGGACTAGTCGATAGGCTTAAAAATTACTGTGAAATGTGTAAAAATCGGTTAAGTGAGGTAGTTGATGAAGAAACAACTTCCCAGGGTTCCCAGTCAGTAAAAACCAAAAATGCTATAACTATAACGCCGGCGGATATTTAGAAGACCAAGCTAGTGAACGCAGCACTAGTTTAGCCTCCTTGTCCTTCTTTGTTATAAAATCATGTCAAGATAAGAAGAAAGAACTAGACAAGCAAAAGCAATTTTTGTCACAAATTGCAGTTTCTGGTTAATTGAGAGGTTCGTAAGGTTATTGAAGTATTAAGACCAGGCTACAAACCACCTTCAAGATTACATTGACGTCAACCCTGTTAAAAAAAATAAATTTGTTTAATGCAGCTGAGGCATGAAAAAACTTGTGTTTTTGATAACGTCAAAAATGAGGACACAAATTTCACCTTTTCACTTTCTGGCATACATAAGTATAACAAATAAAAATGAATACCCTTCATCAAGTGAAAAAAAAAGCTGCTTTGTATGTCACCACAAGCCTATAAACTGTGCAGCTTTGACAAAGGAAGATGGAAGTAGTGTTCTTCTAGAAAATGTTGATACTTCCGGTCATCCCCACACGGCTGAATATCTGGCAGATATATGGACAATGGTTTAGTAAAAAAAGTGTAAAGATGAATATAAAGTTACAATTATCAGTTTTGTTACAGACAACGCAGCAAATATGAATAGTGCGCGAAAACAAATTGTAGGATCAGTGGATTAGAAGTAAGACATGTGAAAGATCATGTAGTGCAAATTGTACAATACTTCCGAAATATCCATTTGCCAAATGCTTGATACATAGAAAAATAAGGAATATTACCACAAGATTTTCGACGGATTACAGTTTCTGACTGCTTGGAAATTTATATCAGTGAGTGGCCTGTTGCAGATTTGTGAAGAACACAAAGATGACATTGACTCAGTTATTTAACAAAAAATATCAAATGTTCATATCAAATGAATGGCTGAAGAATTCTTAAAACTTCTTACACCAATTTCTGTGTCACTGGATATTGTTCAACAAAAAGGTGCCACTTTGTTTAATGCAGCTGAAGCATGGAAAAACTCAAAAGAGCGGTACCGAGCAACGCAAATTTCGTGTATTCAACAGATATTCCCAAACGAGTGCCCGATCAAATTCCTGTATTAAAAGTACATTCAACTGGAGCGCCGAGTGTTTCCACACCCCAGTCTCAGTCATAGATTAAGGAATGTTATTAGATCTCAGTATGAGTGTTTGACTTTTGTAAATTATGTCGGTTCCATTCAGCTGGGGTGAAATACAACATCATATAATTCAAGAACTCCTTGTTCCTGCAGCATTTAAATTAACGCTGTATTCTGTAATAGGTATTTTATGTGTTTAGATATCTAGTCACTTATTTTAAGCTATAAATGAGGCATCTGCAAAAAGTTAAGGAAAAATGAACTTCATGTGGTTCGTGGGTTCGGGAGGGGTTTGAAAAGACACACTTATATTATATGCAACGTTTCGTAGATTTATTTCTACTTTATCAAGCACTGAACAATGTTAGCATCCGCCCACCCTTATTCCTAGATTCATTGTACAATAATATACACTTGTATACATATTTAAATGAGACAAAACTTATATCGATATTCCCGCACTGCGTGTTGTCAAAGTACAGTTCTTTGTTGCCTTTCTTCCGCAACATCAACAACATTATTCAGAAGATAAGTTGCTTAAAATTTATATACGCAGCCAAAATATTTCACCAAACTGTTACTGTCACATATTGTATCTTACAAACGAATATTGACATTGTCAGTGAATGGTGTAGAGCCAACAGACTGAACTTAAATATCTTTGAATGTCAGTATCAAAATAAGAAAGACTTTAAAAATGTGACAACAGTTACATAACGACAACAGTGGGTCTTCGTCAAGGCAGCGCCCATCTTCCCATAAGCAGTTAACAGCAGCATGTGCGGAGAAAAAACGAAGCGTCAGTAGTGCGAGAACAACAACTACATGCGCGCTGCTGCTCAATCAGAGTTCTCGCGAGACAAACACGCGTTTAATTATTTTATTCACCTTTAATGTAAAGTTATTTCATTATAGTTATATTTTATCTTATTCGTGTGTTTTTATTTAACCTTAGAATTGTCGAACCGGGCTTATATGAATATAGTCCATATACAAAAAAACTAATACCATACAGACTGTTGTCTTGACTATTCCACGGATGGACGCCTCTTGGTAGATTAACAACCGTAAGAGATCTTGGAAGCATATTTTATGAAAAATTTACAATCAATCCGCATATATCTGGAGTTTCAAGAATGTTGGGATTTCTGATTAGAAATGGCAAACTATTTCATAACTCTCTCCTTACCAAACTGCTTTATTACTTTTTTGTCAGATCCAAATTCAACCAGGGCTCTATTATATGGTATCCTTTATACAATTGCCATAGTGGTTCGGTTGAATCCGTTTAAAAAAGATTCCTTAAAGTCCTCTCGTATTCAAGGAGGATGGTTGGGGGATGGTGGGAAAATCACGTAGGAGGCTCTATCTAATCTTATCCAGATTTGGCAAGTTGCCCTTGGCTCCAGGCTATGACGTTAATAATTTTACTAGTGTACATACAAAATACATAAGTAATTGGAGAAAACGTCAAATCAATAATTATTAAACTAATTTGTATAATGTAACATATACATGTCAAACTGTAAAATAAAAATTACAAACAATATACAAAAAAAGACAAGACACTCAGCATAAAATATTTAACTCAAGAACTCTTGCACAGTATAGTAGTTCATTTTAATAAGAAGACTTTTTAGTTTACTTTTAAAAATTCTTAAAGTAGAAGCTTGTTTTACATCATTACTTAGTGTATTAAAAAAATTGCAACCATTATAGGCTCTGTTTTTTTGAAAAACGTTGTCTTATGAAAAGCAGGCAATAATAATTCTTTACTTCTAATATTATAATTATGTCTAGAGCGGTTTGATTGGAAGAGGACCTTATTCTGATAAACAAATATACAAATTTTTAAAATCAAAATTCCTGCAATATTTAACATTTTATATTTCTTGAAATATTCTCGGCAAGAATCTCTGTAAGAAAGTCCAAATATAATTCGAATTGCATACGTCTGCAATAAAAACACTCTTTGCTCGTCCGAACCTGCTCCCCAATTGATTATGCCATAGGATAAACGAATGTGTATGTTTGCATAATATATCGATAAAAGAACATTTTCACTTCAGTAATTAGATAAAGCTTTTAGTGCATAGCAATTCTGCCTTAGGTTAACTGAGAGGTTTTCAATGTGATCCAGCCTTCGTAAGTTTTCGTCAAAATGAGTTAAATGATTCTATAAGACAATTATTGTCAATTTACAAATTGTGCAAGCGGTTTTGCTTAGTGCTTGAAAACACAATAAACTTACTTTTGTTTTCGCTAAGATTTAGACAGTTTTTTTGAGACCAAAGTATAGCACATTTATAAACCATCTCAGTAGTAGTTTTAAGTGAATGAGCATCGTTCTTTACAACAACATGGGTATCATCGGCATATGATACAGCTGTTACACCTGATAAAGTTTGCTCCAAATGATAAATCAAATCATTAGAATAAATTAGGTAGAGCAATGACCCAAGATCCGAGCACTGTGGCACTCCTTGCTCTATTAGTAAAGAATTATTTTAGCCCCGTTAACTAGAACATATTGCATACGTCTATTCAGGTAAGACCTCAGCAGGTTTCCTGCCTGTCCTCTAATCCTATATCTTTCTAGTTTAAACAAGAGAATGTTGTGGTTAACCATGTCAAATGCACGAGAAAAATGCACACAGGCCTGACACAGAGATTTTCATCAACAGCATTTCTGTATAATTTACTTAAAAATTATTGGATTGACTGTCTTTGATTGTTTCATCTTCCACCCATAGGAGCCAGATATCAACATATGTCTTGTTAGCAAGATCTAATATGCTGTATCAGATCCTTTTAAATATTATGCGTAGAAATTTTAACCACATATTAGCAGTTTTTCATATTCATGCCTGCAACTTGTCCTACGTTTTAGCGCGTTTAAGCGAGATTGCCGGCTATCTCCTCTATTCTTAAGCTGTCTAATTTTCGAATAGTTGTTACTTATTGTTGCATAATTTATTTTAAGTTTCTATATATATATTATGTTGCATATTAAAATTCTGGAAATTTCCTATTATTAGGTATCCTGTTGGAAATAAAAGGCCTATTTATTTATTTATTTATTTATTTATTTACTAGACTGTTTTTTTATGTTGTAGGGAACTCGACGAAAATATTCCTAGTAGATTATATATTAATAAATCAGGCCCGATGGTTAAGGATATTGATGATGTTAAAGATAACCTTTATGAAAAGGAATATTTCAATGAATATTATTTTGTAAAACATGAGGAAATCAACTTAAAAAATGAGAATGAAGAGGATACTTCTGAAGAGTAAGTCTAGTATTCAGTGGCAGTTTGTTCTTGAAGTCAAGAGGTCAGCGACCTACTCAAATTTGTTGCGATCTATGTTAGTTTAATACAGAGTGACTCGGAAATAAGTATATCTTTATACAAATCCTATAAACTAATATATTTCAATTTTTAAAACTTATTTATATATATATATATATATATATATATATATATATATATATATATATATATATATATATATATATATATATATATATATATATATATATATATATATAAATATATATATATACATATATATACATATATATATATACCGGGTGTCAACGAATCTATTAGATAAGCCATAACTTTTAAAGTAGTTGATATATCAAAACGAAATATCGTATATGTAAATGATACATAGGAGTTTTCGCATATTTTTCACTTTCCGGTCACTTCCGGTTTCACCGGAGATGATTCCAGTTTCGATTTTTTGAATGGAACACTCTGTATATTTCTACATTTTTGGATTCCTGAGACAATTCTGAATCAGAATGTGATATTTTAATAAATTTTTACGCCTACTTGATTTTTTTATCGCCATTTTTAAAATTGCATCTAGGTGGCCATGACCCGACGCAAATTAATCTAAGGACCTGAAATGATGACAGAATAATACAATCGCTAAGTTTTAGTGATTATCCTGATAGCTAGGAACAAGAGAAGTTGATGAAATCAAATTTTTGTTTCTAACTATTTTTTTTTCAAATGGCGACACTTTTTAGACAAGCACTTTTTGAAAAGAGGATTTTTCTGCAATTCTAACGGTTCTAACTTTTTTGCGATTGGATTAAAAATAAGCTCAAAAATTAAATATTACTAAGAAAAATACTCGATAATCAATTATTTACTTTTATCAAGTGGATTTTTAATTGTGATAGTTGGTTGATCAAGATTACTTACGTTGGATCTATCTATGTGTCATGTCACGTAAAGTCTGCCCAGCCTATCTCTTTCTCAACACCTTGTGCAGCATTTGATTCGTAATACTTCTAAATACACGTTCTAAGATTTCAAGAGTGACTGGGGCTGCTATATAGACTCTTTTTTTAACACTTCCCCAAATAAAGAAATCGAGAACAGTGACATCCGGTGAACAGGCGGGCCACCGTATTGGTTGCAATAACATTATTATTAAAATGTTCAATTAAATAAATAAGAAATTCTCTGGTATTGTGAGGCGGTGCTTCATCTTGCTGGAAGTAAATTCGGCGTAAAACTTTTAAAGGTAGATCATTAAGATGTTGCTCAATTTCATTTTGGAGAAAGCTTAAGTACCTAACCCCTGTTAATTGGCCTTGAAATAAAATTGGCCCAATTATTCTATTACCAACGACACCAGCCCAGACATTGACACCAGATCTTTCTTGAAAATTTCCTGCTCTCATTTTATATTGATTTTGTTGGGCCCAGTAATGAGCGTTTTGCTTGTTAAACATACCGTTATTAGTAAATCTGGATTCTTCAGAAAATAATATAAAGTTGATAAAATTTGGGTCGATTCTACAATTTTGGAGCAACTAATCACAGAACAATGCTCGTTTATGAACATGAAAACAAAAATAATACTGAAAATCAATGCTTGTCTAAGGGTAGCCATTTGAAAAAAAAATAGGCGCAAAAATTTGATTTTATCAACTTCTCTTGTTCCTAGCTATCAGACTAATGACTTAACGATTATATTATTCAGCTATCATTTCAGGTCCTTAGATTAATTTGCGTCCGGTCATGGCCACCTAGATGCAATTTTAAAAATGGCTATAAAAAAATCAATTAGGCGTAAAAAGTTTTTAAAATGTCACATTCTGATTCAGAATTGTCTCAGGAATCCAAAAATGTATAACAATAATGTAATAAGTATACAGAGTATTCCATTTGAAAAAATCAAAACTGGATTCATTTCCGGTGAAACCGGAAAGTGAAAAATATGCGAAAACTCTCTCTCTCTCTCTATCTATATATATATATATATATATATATATATATATATATATATATATATATATATATATATATAAAAATGCGCCTTTATCAATATATATATATATATATATATATATATATATATATATATATATATATATATATAATTTCCTAATTATTGTGTTTTACACCACAGAGTCATCTGAAAAATCAGAGACTCGAAACAATAAAATGCCTTTGTCACATCATAACCGCATATTCAGTTACGTAAATCGTATATTTTTATGAAAATAACGATTTACTTCTTTAGCTCACTGGCAGCTTTTAAAGTCTTTTAAAGATACTGAACCACTGTGGCTATAATTCTTTAAAACATTAATTTAAACCACAAAATCAACGAACAAAATTTAAAGTCTTGAAAATAAATAAATTCTATAAAAATACGTAATTGTAACCACCTATCACACGATCCACTTTAAATGGATTAACTGACGGGCCGCTAGCCTTGATCGATGCCAACGAAACGAAACCTCCGGAGATCGGTGCGCGAGGCATCGATAGTGCCGCGCAATCTGAACGGCAAACAAATTTATACGCTTAGAATAATAGAAGGAATTTCCAAATTTAAAAAATATAAATTATTTATTATTATACTTATTTGTTTCCAAAGTTTTTTTTAATTTCATACCCCTGCCATTTGACAATAATGCCTTACATTGGTAGTTTCATCGCACTGAATTGACAAAAATTCTGCATCATTACCTGTTTAAAACTTTTTTAGAGACAGTTAACATACAATCCAAAATTTCGATCTGAATTGATATTTCTTTAAAAACAGATGAATTGTCCAAATGCTCTCTTAATGCATATCTAGTTCAGCACTAAATTTTATTAGCTCCTTAAAAATTCCTCTATTCGAGGATTGGTCTGTTTCGTCGTGACCACGTAGTGCCAGTTCAAAAACACCGCACAACTTACACATCTTATTTGTTGTCGAGATGCAGAGCTTAATTGTTATGTAATTTCAACCTTTCCAAGTAACGCAAGTTCCGTACTAGCCTGCAAATGAAATATCGACGACTCGGTGCAAATTGTTCAAATCGGTAACTCCCATGCGACACCAATTCTTGTCCTGGCTAGGGTAATAAAATAAGGATTTCATTTTTCTGTTTTCCAAAACAGAAAAATGAAATCTTTTTGTTGTAAAACACCTACCTTTTTTTTGACAGACGTTTGCGATAACTCCAAAATTGGTGTTGGTCGTCCTAATTTTTTAATGTCTATTTCCTGCTGCAAGTTCAAAACACCAAAGTTGTTGCTAATCATATGTTCCACAGAATTAATCTCATCACCACTCCTACTTGCACAACCACCACCGAAACCCGAACTGTCAGCCATGCTAATTAGCTAATAAAACTAATCAAAATACAAGAGTTATAACCACACACACAACTTGTTACGTTCTAGTTACATCAGCAGATGATATAAACTAAAGTAACTTATCCTAACCGAGACTATTTATAGGTAAATGTGGTCACACTGAATTGCACCCGACTGCACCGTTGTCAAGTAAAGAGGGGACTATAGGAAATAGGCCCACTGCCTTTATTTAGTTCTTTCTTACCACATTTAACTATTTCTATACTCTCATATGCATCCAATAATCTATTATTAGATACATTTTTAATTAACTTAAGAGTATTTATTCCTATTTGGTGATTGTTTTTCCAAAGCATGTTGGGCAACGCTTAACTTTTCTGTTCTTCCGTATCTTTAATGTGCCATGTGTTCTTTAAAACGAATGTTTATGGAGCGTTTAGTTTACCCAACACATTTTAGATCGCAGTCATTACATCCAATTTCGTAGATGCCACTCCTCTCCTTCAAGTCGACTTTGTCTTTAGGATTTCCAAGGAGAGTTTTCAAACTGTTCTCAGTTTTGTAGGGTACTCTAAAACCTACGTTTTTAAATACGTTTTCTAGACCTTTCGTATATCTGGGATCATATGGGATTGCTATGAACTTATTGGGAGCCTCAGGTGCTTGAAGAGTAGTTGCATCTTTTAACATTTTCTTATGCTTATGTCTATTTACTAATTTATGTACAAAATTATCATTATATCCATTACTTTTAGCTATATTTTTAATCCGATTCATTTCACTGTTAAAACGTTCTTTACTTAATGGAAAATTGACTAACCTGTGAGTTAAAAAATGAAATGCTTCCATTTTGCAAATTAAATATCTCGTACGATAACTTTGAGGTTACTAACTCGTTAGAATTCTTAGATAAAATTAAGAATGTTCACTTAAAAGAAGTTGAAATTTTAATATCTGTTGAGGTAAGTTCATTGTTTCCTAGTGTACCCATTCCACTAGCTTTAGAGTACCTAAAAGAACTACTTGAATTCAATAATTTGAAGAAAGAAATTATTGATGAATATTTTTTTTTCAGTTCAACAATAAATATTATAAACAACTTGAGGGAACTGCTATGGGCAATTGCTTATTTCCGTTCCTTGCAAATTTGTTTATGGGTAGATCAGAAACCCAATTCAAAAAAGAACTCAAGTATTTTCCGAGGGTGTGGTGTAGATATGTAAAAGATATATTAGAAATAACGATAAATTAGAATTTGATATTTATAGGAAATTTACTAATAGCGATTGGTATATAACATCCAACTCATTTCTTTGCCGTCAACACAAAATGGCAGCAATTAATTTCTTAACTCACAGGTTAGTCAATTTTCCATTAGGTAAAGAACGTTTTAGCAATAAAATAAATAGGATTAAAAATTTAGCTAAAAGTAATGGATATAATGATAATTTTGTACATAAATTAGCAAATAGACATAAGCATAAGAAAATGTTAAAATATGCCACCTGAGACTCCCAATAAGTTCATAGTAATCCCATATGTTCCCAGATATAGCAGAGGTCTAGAAAAAGTATTTAAAAACGTAGGTTTTAGAGTAGCCTACAAAACTGAGAACAGTTTGGAAAGAAACCCTAAAGACAAACATGAAATTAGCTGTAATGTCTGCAATCCAAAATATGTTGGGCAAACTAAACGCTCCATAAACATTCGTTTTAAAGAACACATGGCACATTTAAGATACAGAAGAACAGACAAGTCAAGCGTTGGAAAACAATCACCAAATAGGAGTAAATAATCTTAACTTAATTAAAAATGTATCTAATAATAGATTATTGGATGCATTTGAGAGTATAGAAATAGTTAAATGTGGTAAGAAAGCACTAAATAAAGACAGAGGGCCTATTCCCTATAGTCCCCTCTATTGCTTACTTGACAATGTTGCAGTCGGGTGGAACCAGGTATGACCACTTTACCTATAAATAGTCTCGGTTAGGATAAGTTACTTTAGTTTAAATGAACTGCTGATGATGCTAACTTGGTTAGCGAAACGCGCGTCCAGAACGTAACAAGTTGTGGTGTAGTGTGGGTAGAACTCTTGTATTTTGATCTATCTTCCACCACGGGTTCCAGTGTAAGGACCTAATAAAATTAATAACACAACAAAAATGAAAACTCCAACGCTCCGACGAACCATATAACAACAAAACAACTGAAAGGGTTCGAGAATCGGTTCTCTGTATGCGAAATATTTTTAAAATTGAAACGGAAAAATTGTTAAAAAATTAGATCCTTATTTCATCAAATATTGCTTTTGTAGTTTTATTTTTCTTTTAAAATTGTGCTTATTTGACGTTATTTCATTTTATATTTCTTGTAAGGTAAGAAATCATGGTTCTTGAGATTAGACTGTGTCAATCCCAAGATTTCGATTGTACAAGATATCTTAGTGACCTGGTATAACGATCGGTTTCCACGCATGATGTAGATTGTAACCCGAATCGCAATTAAAATTGTGAAGATGCTTGTAGATTTCAATAGACTCTCTAATTTTCCATTTATAGATTAAGAAGAGAGATAGAAGAAGAAAGATACAAGAACCTTTGTTTCTTTCAAATACAATGGTTCATGTTCCACAAGCCTCGTTGGCATGGGTCATATAGTTTCTTCAATATGGTAACAAGGCATTGCATATATTCCATCCTTTATTAGCAAATGTTATCCAAGTTTCTTGTTTGTTGAAGATACAATCTATCGTATGTTTGACCTGTCAAGTAACCTTGGAGTATTGTTTATTATTCCATGTATAAATGTAAGAATTACACGTCCTATGGGTCCTGTAGGATTATTATATTTTCTAATTGACCGTCTGATATCCTCAGTGCTATATCCATACCCTCTTAGAGCTTCAGTTAATTTCTTTACTTCTGTCTCTACTTCTAATTGTAAATAATTTTGACTGAAAATCACGAGGGCTATATAAGCCAAAGAATATTAGGGTGTTGCTTATTCAGATGAATAAGAAATAAAGGCGACTCTAAGGCTTCCTCCCCAAAAGCTGTCATGAAGATATTGACTACCACAGGTGTCGGCAGAGATGCACTTGAGGTTTGAAAAATGAAATATGTTATAAAGATCCCTGAAGATGCCTTGTTTAAGCAAAGGCGAAATGTCGGAAAGTGATTCCATTTTGACACAGCCTAATTCCAAGAATTATTATTTCTTCTTGTTATTAATTTATTACGTGTAATGGTCTTATGTTATTATTTTAGGATCGCCAGATGTGTAAAGGTTTCACATAAATCGAAAAATGAACCTAAACTGCATAAATGTCCAGAATGTCCTTACCAGGCAACTTATAAATGTCACCTTAAAGCGCATTCGAAAATTCATAAAAAGCCCGATGAAATTATATGGCATCATTGTTCAGACTGTTCATATAAAACAAAACAGAAAGAATATCTAAAGAGACATGCCATTGTTCATAGTAACGAAACTTATATTCGGAAGTTCGGCTGTCCCGAGTGTCCATTCAAAACCCACTCGAAGACAATTCTAAAGCAGCATTCGCTTACTCATAGAAAACCAGATGAAATTGTATGGCACCAATGCGCAGACTGTTCATATAAAGCAAAACGGAAAGGAGATCTAAAGAAACATGTCGTTTTTCTTCATATGGAAACTGACACTCAGTGGTTCCACTGTCACGAGTGTCATTTCAAAACCTACTCAAAGGGGTGCCTAAAAAATCATTTGATAATTCATAAAAAGCCAGATGAAATTGTATGGCACTATTGTCCAAAGTGTTCATATAAAGCAAAAAAGAAGGGAAATCTAAAGCAACATGCCATTGTTCATCGTAGGGAAACTGATATTAAGGAGTTCTGCTGCCTCAAATGTCCATATAAAACCCATTCAAAGTATTGTTTAAAACAACATCTAGTCAGACATAAAAAATCTGATGAAATTGTATGGCACCAATGTCCAGACTGTTCATATAAAGCAAAACGGAAAGGAAGTCTAAAGAAACATGCCATGGTTCATCATAGTAAAAATGACAATAAGAAGTTCAGCTGCCCTCAGTGTCCATTTAGAACCAATTTAAAGTATTCTCTAAAATCTCACTCGGTCATTCATAAAAAGCCAAACGAAATTGTATGGCACCAATGCCCAGACTGTTCATATAAAGCAAAACAGAAGGGAAGCCTAAAGGAACATGCATTTATTCACCATAGGGGAACTGATACTCAGGAGTTCTGCTGTTTCGAGTGCCCATATAAAACCCATTCGAAGCATAACTTAAGACGACATCTGCTCAGGCATAAAAGCCGGATTAAATTGTATGGCCTGTCCAGACTGTTCATATAAAGGCAGGGCTTCACCAAAGTGGAATAGCCCGTCGGCCAGTGCCGCTGGGCTATATTGAAGAAACATTTAAAGAAATAAGTGGAGCAAAACCCCGGGTCTAGGCTGCCGGCGGTTTTTCGATGCGTCCGGATGTCGGTAACGATCAGACAAAATTTCGCAAGCTGGATGGGTAGTTCGCATTTATTGTCTTTCGAATGGGGCACTGAACGAGTAGTGTTTTGTAATGCAAAGTCAATCCGAATCTAGTATGGAATGAACAGATAAAAATGTCTTGGCATTAATAGACTTATATACAAAAGAAAGGAATTTGTGGGATCCGAGAGATGAAAAGCCCAGTTTGGTGAAGCCCCGCCTTTAAACAAAACTAAAAAGAGAGTTCTAACGATACCTGTCGATGTACATCATAGGAAAACTGACAGTCAGTGATTCCACTTGCACGAGTGCCAATTTAAGGTCCATTGAAGTATTCTCTAATAAATAATTTGGTTATTCATAAGAAACCGGACGAAATTGTAATTGTATTAGGGTTAGATAGTGTAAATTTACAGATGTTATAATAAATCTTGTTAATTATTTTAATCCAGAAAATGATATTACAAAAAAAGTAGAGCAGAGAGTACCAGGAGCCAAACAAAGCGGAAAAGCGTAAAAAAAATCTCAAAACTGAAGATTTCTGTGAAAGTCAGAACGTGAACGTAAGCCACGTTATTTATGATTTATATGGAAAAAACTTCATGCCACTTTGAAATGCTTAAAAAATGGTGTTTTTGAACGATTTTATACCAGGAGCAAGTTTGATCTTTTTATCAACTTCAAAAAAGTGTTCTATCACGACAATATGGACAGCGATTTAGAATTTAGAACCATCTTTAATTGGTATAAAATCTATTGAATAAATGGGCCGAAGTAAGATGAGTTTCTAAGCGAAAGCCGAAATACGTATATAGCTATGAAAGCGAATAATTTTAAATATTCGCAAATACTTCAATTTTGTCATGGAACCATCGAACTATCCCAATAATCCATTTAGTAGATATAATGCACACTTATATAAAGATATTAAATCATACTTTCAAACAATTTATAATATTTTTAGATAATGCTTAGTACCATTCCCGTGTCCTTAATAAACAATCGACGACGTCTACATGGAAAAAATCAGATTGAGTGGCTGCAAAAAGAATACTTAAATCCTTTGCCAAACGTGCTAAAGTAAGAGATCCTTGTAATGGCAAAAAGACACCAGCACCCAAAAGTATATGCGGTGGATCAGATGTTACGTCAGCATCACCAAGAAGTTTTACTCTTGCCACCATACAATTGTCAGTTCAATGCAGTTGAGTTGATATGGCCAGGCACAAAGCATCGGTACAGAAAAAGGGTTGGAGATGATTTAAAAAGCGGTAAAGTAGAAATGGTTTGTCAATGTGCTCTGGACCAAATAGATGAGGAATAGTCGAAAAAAATAGTAGCTCACACAGAAGAACTTATTAAAAATTGGTGGAGTCAGGAACAAATTTTGGACGTCGTCATAGATCCTTTAGTTAATAATTTGAATGAAAATGACGATTCATCTGAGAACGAAACTGAAGAAGAATAGTTATTTTTATAATTTTTTTTATTTAGCATTTTTATTATTTTAAATTAAAATATTATTTTTATATTCTCGTTTAGTCGGTAATTCTCAGTTTAAGATTAATGCTAATTTTGAAAGGATTTATCATTTGTTTTAAACCAATTTTTATTAAGATTCTGTAAATTTTGAAACCAAAAATA
Organism: Kuschelorhynchus macadamiae; assembly: GCA_030620095.1. NCBI lineage: Eukaryota > Metazoa > Arthropoda > Insecta > Coleoptera > Curculionidae > Kuschelorhynchus > Kuschelorhynchus macadamiae. The sequence continues at coordinate 69,749 of JAUTXW010001850.1, forward strand.
TATTGTTCCGGATTGGCCTGTACACAAACAGGTAGTTACAGGTATCACAGGTAAACATCAGTTATACCTAACAATCGTAACTAAGGTAACTTTAAACCTTTCAATGTCAGCTTGTTAACACCAGTCTATGGGAACTCAAAAGTAAAGACGAAATCAATAATGGAGTGGTTCTGACTAAGAATCCTAGAAGTCGACAAAGCGCTGGCCGTCGACGAAGAGACACGATATTAAACGAATACATCATATGACCGGGACGAGCGAGATCGACTCAAACTAACGCCACCATCCATTTTGTTTTGATCGTTTTGACTTTGACAGCAAATGTTGTTTCGCTTGTATGTGTAGTGCTTTGTGTTTTCCCGTTGTGTTTTTTTTCAGCGAAATGGTTTCAAATGCTTTGTACCTAATTGCAAAAAATACAATAAAGATGCCCACAAACATATTTTTCCCAAAAATCCATTGTTTGGATCAGAAATATTAATAAAATCCTAAAGGGAAAATTAAAAATGTCTCAGAATTGTCAAGATATTATAAAAGTCTATGCATACAAAAATTTTCAGTAGCATAACAAATATTTAGTTAATAAAAGAAAATAAATCTTATACCTATCATGAGTTCAAACTGAACTTCGCAGTGTCTAGCTATATTCAATTTTAGTCGAGGTTAATTTGAAAATTATCAGCTTATCAAGTGCAAATCATATGTACATGTACATTGAAAATTTTCTGGGTCAAAATTTGCAATGTGAATGGATATTTAACCATTTGTAACTTGACAAGCAGAGAGTTTATTAATTTTACTTTGATTTCAAATTGTAAATATACCCGCCAATAATTTTAAACAGCATATTATTTAAAAACTCCTAGCCTTCATCATTAATTCATAGTAAGGCCCCTAGATGGCGCTGCAGCTATAAAGATCTATATTAACATTCACAGTTACCTATCTATTTAGTTTTATATTATTCTTTTATTTGTGGTTAACACTTCGAAATCTCAATTACAACTAAATCAAAATGTGGCCTCGCGACGCTCCTTAGAAAAGGATGGAATGATCTAGAAAATTCTAGAATAATCTAAATACTACAGGGTGAAAGGATTAACCCTAACAGAACTTTTGAGAACGATTTTTGACACTATCATAGTCGTTACATAAATAAAAATTAAGGTAAGTCTACTTCATTAAAATAACAAATAATAAATAAATTCATCTAAAACTTAACAAATCTAGCTAGGTCAAGGGCAACATAATTGTTGAACCTTTTATGTTCATGGAACCGACAGAAGAGTCTTAGAACCCGATCTATAAATCATAGGATCAGCTGTGTGTTGGGCCGCCTTATTAATTTTTTTCTAAATAAACCTTTCGGAAATCAGTTTTTGTTGATTAGTTCATAATGCATGGTACTTTTTATTAAAGTCGACTAAAATATATATTATTAAAGACTTACTTTTAAAGTGAGTTGAAAAACAGGTTATATATATTTGTATCATCTGTCTAATTATAGGGTTATCTATATCTTGATTACATTTTACATTTTTATGGAAAGTCAAAAAACCCGGCATGTGTAACTGGTTTTTTATGAATTGACGTTTTTAATAATTAAATGACCGGAGGAAGGGAGATTGAACAAGGTTACTATCATGTATCACTGCAGATTTACGTAAAAAAAACTATGTTTATATAAGTGGGATGCTTTTAATTTTAAAGAAACCGTACTCGAACCAAACAACTAACACGTGATTTCCAACACTCTTACTTTGTTGAAAATCACCGCAAGGAATGGTAGACTCGCCTTCAGTGACAAGGAGGAAGTTATACATCTTCTCGTAACTTCATGAAGAATAAACGTGGACTCTCCCTTTCATCGAATGAAGCCAATTTAACGAATGAAGCTTTTTTAGTTAATAATTTAGCTTTAGAAATTACTAATTCAGCCAATTCAAACAGTTTATTGCGTTGCAACTATGGCCGTTTTAATAATTCTCAAAAGTCAAATTTCCGAACCCCGTCTAAAAACTACCTACAATCTCCCATAATGAACTATTAATATTATCAAAATGTCCGTGGTCTTCGATCAAAATGACCACTGATGCTGACAAATACTCCTTCTAGCAACTTCGATGTAATTATGGCTTAATGTCGCTTTCGTAGTACTAAGTTTTTTATCCTAGATATGCGGTGTTTAGAAAAGACCGGAATTACTATTTAGTCAAAGTTAAAAGTCAAAAACAGCTTTATTGTAATTTAAGAAAAATCTCATATACAAAGCAAGCAAACTTAAACTAAGCAACAACAAAAACAACTACTCTAGTAGCAAGTCAATTTAACTGTGTAAACGAACAAATACAAAGTTGTATATTAAAATACAATATGATCGTATAAAAATATATAAATTGCTATAATGCATATTATATTCAATTTAAAAAGTATAAAATTAAAACTTCAACATATAGTACTTAGATGTATAAAAAACATAGCACAAAGCGAACACAAAAACACAAAACAGATTTAAATATAAAGCATAAAATACAAAAATAACCATTACATTCCTAAAAAAGTATTTACATATTCAGTTAAATGATTCGTCAAAAAATTCAGCAACTGAATAGTAGGCTTTCCCAATCAATAGGCTTCTCACTTCTCGCTTAAAATGTCTTGGATTAGAAATGCCCCTTATATTTGAGGGTAGATGATTAAATATTCTTTCGCTGTTAAAACTGATAGATTTCTGGGTCAGAGTCGAAGAAGGAATAGGCAGGGAAGTGAGTCGAGAGCTTCGAGTTGCATAAGCTCGGGTTGACTCAATCTCATGCCCAAACTTAACATGCACAAGGCAGACTGTTTCTAATATAAATATGCAGCGTAAAATAAAAATTTTTTTGACTTACAAAGTAAGGTTTGCATGACTCCCTGAAGGGTAGTTTACACATATATCTAATTGCACGTTTTTGCAGTACAAAGACCATGTTAAATGACTGATTAGAGCAAGATCCCCAAAAGCATATTCCATAACGTAAATGGGACTCAATCAAAGCAAAGTAAACGTTCCTTGCCATGGACATGCTCAGCTCCCGAGCAACAACCCTCAAGACAAAACATCCCTTAGCTAATTTAACATTCATACTTAAGATATGTGCTTCAAAATTTAATCTTTCATCTATATACAAACCCAGAAACTGTGTAACTATTAACTTTCAAATTTCCCAAAACCTGAGAGTCAAGAGACATTTCACCAATCTGACATTTAAAAGAAACAATATTTGTTTTTGATACATTCAGAGTTAAGACATTGGAATCGCACCATTCCCTTATCTTAATAAATCCATTTTGATGGCAAGCTCCAACTGATTAGCGCCCTTATTATGCCAGAGAATTGTCGTATCGTCAGCAAACATCGTAAACACTCCTGAAATGCTCCGTCTGGACAGATCGTTGACATATAACAGGAACAAAAGTGGGCCCAAAACAGATCCCTGAGGAACACCAGAAACAATTTCTCTTTCACTTGATCCCCTGTCATTAAACACTACTGACTGATAGCACCCAGACAAATAAGAACTTATCTAGGCCAAAGTTGCACCTCTGAATCCATGTTTCAAGTTTTCGCAATAGCACTCTATGATCTACACAATCAAATGTCTTGGTAAGGTCACAGAATACTGCTGCGGCAACTTCTCCATAGTTCGGAGTTGTATACAAGCTTCAGTACACTAGTTAAAGAAAGAAAAAATTGCATAATTTGTGTTTTTGGAAGTTTGAAAACCAAATTGAATACTGCTAACAAGATTGTGCGCCAAAACGAAGTCAACGACTCTTCACCAGCTTTTCAATAACCTTAGCCAATGTTGGAAGCACTGAAATAGGTCTAACGTTAGAGGGCACTTCACGGTCCACTTTAAAAAGTGGAATAACTTTTGCTCGCTTTAGGGAAGGGGGAAAAATACCACTCTGAAAAGACAAATTTATTGCCTCTGCAAGCGTCTTTAGTGCGATAGCGGGCAAATGTAAAAGTACCCTCAAAGAAATATTATCCTAGCCAGATGTATTCTTATTTTTTAATTCTGTAAAGGTATCTTTAATTTCATTTGTATCAGTTGGAGCAAAAAATAATGTATCTCTCACCCGTATACCATCAAGGAAGGTCAAAGGATCCTTTGTGGGATTTATATGAGAGGACAAGTTGGCGGCCACGGTGCAGTAAAAGGAATTTAACTGATGACAAGTCAGATTGGAACAGGTTGTCTGACCATTTTCTCCACACAGTTCCTTAACAATCCTCCGACTCTCCCTCTGCTCATTTGTGGATTACTTCAGTCGATTGGCATAGTGAAGCTGTTTAGCTGCTTTAATTGTACTTCTAATATACAGTTCGATATTTGTTAAAATATGAAATAAATGTTGGATTTTCAAAAAAATCCTTTGGCAGCATGTGCAAGGAACGCATATTTCTGGACGAGGTTTTAAGTCCTTTGGTAAACCAAAATTTCCTCTTCCTCGTTTTTATGGTTTTAAGGGGATTGAAATTGTAAGTTAGTAGGCTGTGAAAGCCTGCGAGCGGGTCATTTAAGTGCAAAACCCCACTCCAGTCACCTTCAACACATAATTGAGAAAACCTACCATAATTTTTATGAGTAAAAAGTCTACCCCTCCGTTTAGTTTTCTTTGATTTTTTAAATGAAACCTTAAAACTGCACAAAACCGCATGGCGATCAGAAAGACCTGCATTTAGCACACAACAGCTTTGAAATGCACCCGCTCGGTTAGAACAAAAATAGTCAATCAATGATGACGAATATTCAGTAACACGAGTAGGGTCCTCCACATGCATCACTAAGTTCAATGAATCAAGTAAGTTAGATATTATTTTAAAATTCAGGTGCGATTTATTTGTATAATCTATATTTAGGTCGCCCGCCAAAATAATCAATGCATGTAAAGGGAACCCCATAATAAGTGACTCCAGCCTAGTCACAAAAACAGACATATCAATATTCGGAGGTCTATATAAACAGACAACAAAAACATTTAGCTTAGGTGCATGTACTATAGAAAATTCAAACTCTTTTTCAACAATCATATAATTAAATTTCTCATAGTCAAAGAAAGAATATGTGTTTAAAAAATTTTTGTGGACAAGTATCACTGTGCCTCCATGAATGTAAGTAGATCTGGAATACTTAGACAATACACTATAATCCGACAAAGAAACCGGCTCAACACCATTTAACCAATGCTCAGTGAGAAGCAACACATCAGGGTAATCAATACTATCAAGAAAAAGTTGTAATTCGTCAATTTTATTCCTGACTGACTGAACATTAAGCAGCAACAATGAAAAACCGGCATCTCTGCCTAAATTAAAAAAGCGCTATGACTCGGTATACTCTCCTCCGCAACAACTCTACCACACTCCAGATACACTCTTGATTCAACAGGGTTAAAAACACCCTGTTTCAGGTTCACAAATACAATATTAATCTGAGAGGCAATAAATCTGCACACCAACTTCTTAGTGTCATAGGATGAATCAGCATTCCAAGACCTTTCTTCAATATGCATACAATTGTCCATAGGAACAAATATCGAGCTATTCTGCTCTGAGATGATTACTATATTTTAAGCATGGGGAGGTTTCTTAATTGCCATCTTGTCCCAATCCTCAGTCACAGATACTCCAGCTTCAGTACACTATAAGGATATATGGATTAAAACCAAGATTAACCATTCACACATTGTTCTGGGTTGTGTATATATTCTTCCTTTCTGTAAATTGTGCTATTCTTTAAGAGAGCGTTTTAATAAGAATACATTTATTATATGTAGCGACTTTAAGCTACCACTCGTCGAATGGTCTATGGATTGCGATACCATAATACCCGCAAGAATACAACTAGCAACAGCGAAAATTCTGATTGATACAGTGTGTCTTCTTGAACTTAACCAAATCAACAATACCTTTCTCTTCATCGTATCCTGGACCTCATATTTGTTGACGAATTCGAGGCGGTATAGTGTATTACATGTGATTTTCCGTTATCAAATATCGACACTCTGCTAACTACATTTTTCAGTTTCACAACGCCAACTTTCACGGACCTATTTGTCTTCAAACTGCTTAATGGTATAATCGACTGTGAGCTCCTATTGAACAAACTGAACTTCTTGGTTCCTGCCTGACGGACTTCCCTTTTCCTTGTAAGGAGGCATCGGACTAACTATGGTCAAAAACGTTTATCGACCTACTTTGCTTAAATTACAATAAATTTTTCTCCGACTGTCGTATCTTCAGCATTAGCCTTCTTCCCATCAAGAGACTCCTTAAATTCCGCGCTGTTTAATTATTTAATCGTTTGTGCTTTATAAGTTAGGGAGGGCTCTTTTTCCTTAATTTTTTAAAATTGTCTATTGTATTGTAGTTCATTGTATATTGTAGTGTATGTATGACGAAATAAATAGATAAATAAATAATGTAAGATATATATATATATATATATATATATATATATATATATATATATATATATATATATATATATATATATATATATATATATATATATATATATATATATATATATATATATATATATATATATATATATATATATATATATATATATATATATATATATATATATATATATATATATATATATATATATATATATATATATATATATATATATATATATATATATATATATATATATATATATATATATATATATATATATATATATATATATATATATATATATATATATATATATATATATATATATATATATATATATGAATATATAGTGCTTAGGTCTTCTATATTGTTTAAGACTGATTCACTAAGACATCTGTACTATTTCTAAAAAGGGACGTTTGTGTGTGTACTTTTCTGAAGCCAGGATTTTGGTTTCTTGGAGATTAAATAAATGGTTTGCTGAGCTAGAGAACATGTATTTTTGCATTTTTTCAAAATTACTTTTGTGTGAAGTGATGCGATCTTTTAATACTCTTAATGTTTGTCCAATATAAGTTTTTTTACACACAGAACATGAAATACTGAAAATACGCAACTCCAGATATTTTTAAGGGTGGTAGTTAAGTTTAGTATAGGTGTGTCTTATGAATTTAGAGTATCTTGGAAATATCTTGATATTGGGATCGTTTCTAAACACTTTTATTATTTTAGTTGTTACTTTTTTAATCTGAGGTATTGATATAATTAAAGGATTGGCTTCTATTAAGAAAGGCACTAATTCCGCCATTGCCTCTCGTTACATCATGGTTGGTCTTTGTGTCAAAAATTAGTACTTTTAATAATTTATTTGGATACGAATTTTCTTTTATAATGTTATATATATTTTTGAGTTTCTGAGATAATTTTTCAGTTCTAGTTTTTAAAGCCAAGACCAAATTTATTCTAATTTTTTTGTGTGTGATACGAGTTGTAATTGGGAGATCTTCCAGAACTGGTAGGTTTTATGTACCAGTTTAAGATTATTTTATTTTCGATATTTCTGATCAATTTTATATCGAGAAAAGGAACGTTCCTTTGTTTTTCTTCTATTGTAAATTGTATGTTTAGATCACAGGCATTAAATATGTTGAAAATCTCATTTTTCTTGTCACTAGGAACAAAACAGTAAAGATCATCAACAAACTTTTTCATAAAATTCAATCATCCAGAAGGTCATGCGTGATGTATTGAGCTGCAATAGCTGTTATTTCCATTGATGTGCCTAGAACTTGTTAATAGTATTTGTCTTAAAATGTACAATAAGTAGTATTAAACAGCGGCGGCTGGTGCATAAGAGCTTCGGAGCTGCAGAACACCTAATTTCGTCAATTCGTATTTCTTAAAATATTTTTATATAAAAAATAAATACGAACACTGGCGTATTTAAGGGGGGGTTTGGGGGTTAAACCCCCCTCTTAGAGCCTCTATTTTTTTAGTTTAAATGGTATAAATAGTATAATATACCTCTTTTCGGGAGTGTTTTTGGTTCATAAAAATAAAGTAAAGAACTTTGTTTTGGTTGCTGAAATTTCATCGCCTAAACACTGAAGTTAGTGGATCCAGGGTCGCACCTAAGAGAAAATATTGGGGGGAGTAAGTAAAAAAAAACCCAACTACAAACTAAAAAAAAAGGTCCGCATTCTTCATATATATAAGTCTGGACTTACGGCTTTGAACAAAATTAATTTGATTTAATTTCTTTTAAGGATTTATTGAAAAATGAAATAATTCCAACATAAAATAAAATTTTACCAACAGAATAAAATATTGGGTGGGGTGCGCTCCCCTCCCTTCCATCAAGTCCGTCCCTGAGTGGATCAAATATAAGTAAAAGTACAAGCGCCAGTTTAATTGTAGATTATAGTAATACAAAGTGGTTTTTTGCTTGCGTATTTTTAATCCACATCTCACGCGCCGCCACTGGTATGCAAGATAAATTCAATTAGACATAAGAATTTTGTTTTACTGAGATTGGTGTAATCAGATATTTCTGTCAACACTATTTTGTATGTAGATTGGTACCTGCGGTACGGTCTAGACATCTCTAATTAATTCCCCTGTACGTTGTAATAGCATTTCATAATTTTTACTGATTTCGATTATTTTTTAAAACTCGTTGGAGCTTCCTATTACGTTATTTTACTTTCATATGTATAAGTACAATAATTATTTACTATACAAAAAAAATTATCATTTACCGCTAAACTTTCACACTTTACTTACTACAACCCATTTGTAAAAATCTGTATTCTTTATGCAATGCTAATAACGGCACACGTACGTCGGTATGCTTAGATGTGATATAAGTCCTTGGCCGAAATTAATTAACGCTTCATTTGTTTTTATCCGGCCATAATTGCATGCCGCTTTTAATGGGACTCGCGCACGATTTTTTATTTATAGCTGGGCCAAGCGAATTTAATTTAATTTTCAGCATATTGTTATTCTACATAGAAAATGCTCTTTTTTTATAAATTTAAGCTTTCTCGCCGATTTTCGTAATGTTTGGAACATTGGTAGATTAAGTTGTATGTACCTCTTGGCATAGTTGGCCTAGCTTTGTTCACTCCCCTACTTTGTCCCGATTTCCCACTTGTGACTGAAGATATTTCGATTTTCTCCGGTCCTTTGAGATTTTTCTCTTAAGTTGAGAGGTGCGCTAGACTGTAGTAATGGCTTGGTTGTGACATAAGTGTCGCGACTACATGAATGTTTTATTGTTAATCGTGACCAGTTTACTATGACAAATTGTAACCTTAACTTTTGACAGCACTACTTTATTGCGATTTTTTTTACGAGCTGAGTTCTATATGACTTATTTTAGTTAAATCTCTTAAGGATTATACTAATAATCTCCATCAACTGAAAAGTTTCTGAGCATTTTCGGAGATTTCACTCGAAATTTATTTTTCCAAGTTTTCTAAGATTTCGATTTTAAATCAAATTTCAATTTTTTCATGAGATTTTGACAAATGTTGAATTGTAACATATTAAATCAATCAAGCTGGATTACAAGGAACATTTAAAATCTTTTATTCAGTTTGCCTCTATGAATACCTTTTTGAACCGCCTGTGGAGGCAAACCTTTTGTTTTTAACATAAGTTCAAATTCAAAACTAACATATCCCTAACACCCACATCCTGCACATCTTCCGAATTGTAACATATTTCAATCAAGACCAACACCCAACCAGATGAAATACTGAAATTGCCAGTAGAGATATTCGGCAACACGAGACGATTGCTTCAAAATAAACAAACATTATATTGTACACTCACTATTTGTCTATAATATAGGTTAACGCCAATTCTAGTCGTTCAAAATTTGAAGCACTGAGCCTTTCGACGCTTCGTTGGCTCCAACGCAGTGCGAGAGAGATGGAGCTAAATGTGACGGAAATCCCATTAGTTGCTAGAGAAATGGACTAATAGAGGCAGAAAGTTATCTCTCGCAACTAGTGGGATTTCCGCCTTTATTAACTCTTATCTCTCTCACGCGTTGGCGTCGAGGTAAAACATTGCGCATATGTGACGGTCCATATAACCTAATTATGGCAATGGTCTAACCACATCTCTTCAGAGTGGTTTTCAGGTCGACTAGACAGCGTATACACCGATTACTCTAAAGCTTTCGATCGTGTAAATCATTAGTCCAGAATTGTCAGAACAGTCCACCCTGCATGGCCTTGTTTCAATAATTCCAAGTGCTCTATAATTACCATCTCAAAAAACTCTAACTTTTCACAATATATTTTATAAGATGAATTCGGAACTACTAGCGAGGACAACTGTTAGAAATTTGGGTTAGTCTATGATCAAAAATTACAATAATTATGGGACAAGTATTTAGACAGCTAGATTTTTGTTTCTCCGTCATAGCAAGAATTTTCCACATCCACCTTTGTACATTTACTCATACATGTTTAGAATATGGCTCAGTGGTATGGTCTCCTTACTACTCCATCCACGTTGCATCTATTGAAAGGATGCAGGAAAAGTTTTTAAAATCGCACTACCCAGGGAGGTGTCAATTGTTAGGCTTTGACTTTTTAGAATTTCACAGATGTCCTTATTTGATTTTGCAAGTCAATGGGTTATTGAGTCTTACTGCTCCAAACAAAGCGTATAGAATCCGAAATCATACACTTTGCAAATGTATTTTTCATACATCAAATTACGGATTTCAACAGGTTCTTAGCGACTTTGAATTAACAAATTCCCCGACTTTTCCAGGTTTTCCTACGATTTCATGGAAATTCCATTATATGTTGAGAATTTATATTTCTTATTAAAAAGCCAACAAAACTAATGAAACTAATCCTAAATGTAATAGTATAAGAGATAAATAAAATATTAAAGAAGATGCTATAGTAATAGAGCAAGCAGGGTTACATCAACTGGAAGAGGTATACATTTTTAAAAGGATATTCTGTTCTATTTAAAATGAAGTAAAAAATGCAGTTATACAGAGCATTTACAAACAAAAAATTAATATATACTTGCGGCATGTCATTATTAAAAACTACATTTAAAAGGATTATAGAAAAAATAGAAAAGAGATATATTAAATTTTTCGTCTTTTCTAAATGATAAAGTTCACTTTCGGCTCTTTTTTTTTCGGAGATAAATTCTTTTTTCTTTCCTTTTTTCGGCAATTTTGGTTGTCAAGGGCATCTTGATAAATTTTGTAAGCATTTTAGCACATACCCTCATTTTGTCAGAAATATTAACATTTAATGCACCAACTATTTGATAAATTGCGTCATATATTTGCCTTTTGCAGATAATAGACTCCCAACAGATTTTCAACTAAAATATTTTTATTTATGGAAAACCCCAACTCAACAGCGGCGTTTCCATGAAAAAGAATCAAAATTAACTTAATAACATGCCACATTTTTTAAAGTAGTCAGTAGTAGTAGTTGTTATTGATTATGTTTTGCAAAAATGTATAAACCCTGTATCTATTAGATGCGCTATACCGTTGACCACTTTTTTCTGCAATTTTTGCGGAAAGTATTTCTTTTTCATACAACAGCATAACAAGCATGTTACATATTTAATAAACTTATATTTAAAACAACAGCGTTCTATTAACTTCTTTATTTAATTTATCAAAAATATCTGACATCCTGACAAAAAATAAGTTTGTCATTTTCAGGAACATTTAGGTCTTTTTTTAGTGGCAAAACCAACATCAGTCTTATTACTTGGTAAAAAAATATCTTTATAATCAAAATTTAATTTTAAAATTTGTTTAGTATTTGTAATAAATCATCATACAAAGAAGGAACCATGGATTTATTGTTGTGAATTTTTTTTAAAAATGGCGGCAACGTGTAAAAAAATGTGAGTCTTGGTTTTAAAAACGGATATATATGTTTATATGTATGTGTATATGTATATATATATATCTTTTATTGTGTATTATATGTTATATTTTAACTATAGTATTTTTTGACTAATGCAAGTAAATGTTTGTTTTAAATAATTGTAATTCTATATTTACTTGTGTATTGGTTACCTGACAATTTATTGGGTTTTTATGTATTTGTTTCCATTATTGTAATTTTACATTATGTTCTTTATACATTTTTTGTCTCACCTTTAAGACGTAACTTTTTATATTTAATTTAAATTTTAATTTTAGCAATTATTATACTTACATATAAACGCGACGAAATAATGGGTAAATACTGAGGTAAACAATCAAGCAACGCTGGTGGAAATATAAATTTTATTATTTTTCCAGATTTAGTATGAAATCCCTTATCTTTCTATTATTTTTTGTAAAATCCATGATTTTACCTAATTTTTAATCGGATTTCTGAATTATCAGACTTTTTCAGGTCGCTAAGAACCGTGTCCAATGACGAGAGTGCAGAGAAGTTATAATACATTTAATGATAGATTTGATATGTCTGTTTCAGTAGACTCCATTAAGCATTTATTAATAGGATTAAATTGATAATTCCTGATGTGTGATAATTTATAGTGCTGTTATACACATTTAAATTGCTATGTTATTAATATGTTTTATAGTCGTTATTATTAATATTTAATAATAATAGTATTAGTTTGTCTACCTTACTGAATTATTTTTTATATTGTTTGTAGATTTCATATGGGCCTTATGGTTTTCATATTTTATGTAAATGTTTATTAAAGATGTACTAAATAAAATAATCACATTTTAATAATTTAAATTTGAATTCCCAAAAGTTCTTACTTTTTATCTCCTATATTTTGTAAAAATATTTACCATACCTGCCGACTATAGCATTTAAAATTAATATGTTTACAGACGCAATTAAGCAAATATTCAAAAATCAACAAATAAAACTAACCACAGTAATTAAACTACTCTACTTTATACTTTATGTGTTTTCGATTATTGTTTATAATAATACAAAACCCGCCATTATTTGTGATTTGTAGCTCTGTCCCAGGGCAAACGGCAGACCTGTATAACCGAACATGTTATAATCGCAGTTGACGAGAATTGTGACGATTGCTTCCCACTTCTATTCAACCAGCATTCGACGCAAAATCGAATCAAATACTTCAATTATTTGTGTTCAAATATTCCCTTCACTAGTTGAATTTTAGAATTCCTTGACAATGGTGTCATCCAATTTCGTCTGGCTTTTTATGAATAACCACTTGTGATAGTGGAACCGCTGTCCTTCCTATGCTGAGTAATGACATGTCTCTTTAGATCTCTTTTCCATTTTGTTTTATATGGACATTGTTTCCATTCAATTTCATCTAACTTTTCATGAACTTCCGAATGATGTCCGATATATTGCTTTCGATGCGTTTTAAAGGGACACTCGTGACAGTGGAACCACTGAATGTCGGTTTCCCTTTGATGAACAAGAGCATGTTTCTTCAGATTTGCTTTGCGATTTGCTTTATAAGAACAGTCTGGACATTGGTGCCATACAAAGTCTGACTTTTTATGAACAGCCGAATGATTTTTTAGACAACGCTTTGAGTGTGTTTTAAAAGGACACTCGAGACAGTGGAACTCCTGAACACCAGTTTCCCTAAGATGAACAGTGGCATGTTGGTTTAGAGTTGTTTTCCGTTTTGTTTTATATGAACAGTTTGGACATTGGTGCCATATAATTTCATCTGGTTTTTTATGAATAAGCGAATGCCTTTTTAGATTTATCCTTGAGTGGGTTTTAAATGGACACTCAGGACAGGGAATGTAAGTTCCGCTACGATGATTAATGGTATGTTTATTTAGATCTCCTATCCTTTTTGTTTTATATGAACAGGTTGAACAATGATGCCATACAATTTCATCTGGTTTTTTATGAAGGAGTAAATGCTGTTTTATATTATACTTGTAAGTTGACTGGAAATGGCACTCTGGACATTTATGTAGTTTTGCTTTATTTTTCGATTTATGTGAAACTTTCACGTTTCTGGCGATCCTAAAAAAATAACATAAGGGTATTACACATAATATAACAAGAACATTTAAAATCAATAGAAATAAAATCACGTGCAACAAAAGATGTCATTTTAAATGCTTATGCTGACAGACAACACGTCGGGTGTTTTGAATTTTGTTTTTTATTTATTTGTAAAATATATGGTTACACACCATTATTACAAAACATTTCTAATATCCACAACATAACAGCAGCGAATTACAACTCGCCAGAACTTGTATCTTAAAGATGTGGGTGTTGATTTAAAAAATCTCATAACTCTCAATAATGCTGAGTTGGAACTATAATTAATGCGATATAAAACAGTTCCAATTGTCTCAGAGTTCTCTGAGGTATATATTTAAACAATTGTTGATTCTAGACTTGGACACTCTGTCAGGCCATTAATTATACTATAAATGTGCTTGTTTATGCGTTTGTTTTGTGGAATTTTTGAGAGTTGTGAGTCTTATTATATCAGTAAATGTGTTTTATGTGAGGAATAATATTTTTTATCAGTTTTGGTACCTGTACAAACCAAAACAGGATGTAGAACAACACGATACTAAGTGAAAATACATCGAAGAAAAGTTCGCATATTTCTTACGATTTTCTTATTTGTTTATTTGTTTTCGTCGGAAACTTTGACTGTTAAAAAGTTAGCATTAAATCCTGACCTGCCAACTTTTGGTAAAAAAGCCATGTGGATACAAAGCGGCTGAGATAATAAAATAATACGAAATTATAAATGTTGTCGAAACAAAGACTATTAATTACTGTTGCGTAGTGTTTCGGTGTTTTTTATCATAATGACTGGAGGGCGTAGGATTTACTGCTCTGAGGAATGTCAGGAGCATGCTTTGGCAACGGAAAATGAAAGTCAGCTATTTTTAACCAAAGTTCACAACTTGAAGCAGAAATTGAAAGAAAGAGATAGCCATATTCGTCGAGTGAAAAGTAGCAGCGATGCATTTGAGGATGAAGTGGCTGAGGCAGAGAGAAGGTTCAACGCAGAACTGGATAGACAGAATATTCGTATAGACGAGCTTCGAAATGAAATGAAAACTCTAGAAGATAAAAACTGAGGTCTAATAGCAGAAAAAATACTACTGCAGAGAAACTGTAGATAAACTCATAAATGAAATAACACTACATAAGGGTGGGGGGACGGAAGATCCATCAAACTACCGTCCAATTTCGCTGCATTCTACTCTCTCCCAAGGTGGTCGAGAAGCTTGTCAAGGAAAGGTTGGTGAAGTTTGTAAGAACATTTAATATTATTACTACATCCTAGTTTGGTTTTCAGGATTCGAAAGGTACTGGTGATGCGATGTCTGCACTACTTGAAAAAGTCTATCTCCGTCTCAATGAAGGTCGGGCGGCTGCAACAGTGTTCTGCGATTTTTCGAAAGCTTTCGATTGTGTTGATCACAGAATATTGCTGTATAAACTTGAGCACTATAATATCCGGGGTATTGCTCATAAATGGTTTTCTGCATATCTGTCAGGAAGACAGCAGATGGTGAGAGTTGGGGGTAACGTTTCTGACCCCTCTTTTTCACACCATAGTGTTCCTCAGGGCTCTGTGTTCAGACCAATGCTGTTCCTCCTGTATTTAAATGATTCGGCCAGCTTGGATATTCAGGGAAGTTTCACCTTTTTCGCGGATAACACTCAGAAAATTATGAAGATCTTAAAACAACTATATGCACCGATCTGACAAAAATTAAAAAGTTGTGTGATTCAAATTCTCTTTGCTTTAACATTAATAAGACCAATATATTAACATTTGGTTTTAACTTTGATAACCTTATTTTGGAAAATAAGCATATTGAAAATAATAATTTTACTACATTTTTGGGACTAGTAATAGACAACAAACTGAGATTTGAAGAACACATAATGAATTTAAATAGGAAACTGGCTTCAGGTTGTTTTGCAGTTCGAGTGGTGTCAACTGAGCTTGAAATTTCTACAGCAAGAATGGTGTACTTATCATTGTTTCAGTCGCACCTGCAGTATGGCATAGCATTTTGGGGTTTTGGTACCAACAATTGTTCAATAGTGTGTTTGTTCTTCAAAAGAGAGCTATTAGATATATGTGCAAGGGCGGTTATAGAGAACACTGTAGAGCACTCTTTATTAAGCATGGTATATTAACAGTTGTATCTTTATTTATCCTGGAAACAGTGTGCCTACTTCACAAAAAGTATTTTGGTACTGTGCCAGAATCTAATATTCATAACACACGAAAAATAACCAACAAACTATACGCCTTCCTATACCTCGACTGACTTTGACCAAACAATCTATAATATATGAAAGTATAACCATTTGAGCTTGGAAATTAGACAGCTACTTATTTTGCAATTTCAGTGAAAGGTAAAATCTTTTTTTATGCAGAGGTCATATTATAGCCTGGAAGAATATTACAATGATAGTTTTTATTTATTTGTTTGTGTCTTCATAACTTATGACATTTTTATTTTATTATATAAGTTTTGTTATACTTCTTTATGATTATTACTGTGATTTTATATTCTGACTTACTCAAACTTTTGACCTATTTTTAATTGCTTAAGTTCCTTTTATTGACAATTACCTATAGAAATGACCCGCACCATGCCGCATGCTTAATGGTTTCTATTCTGTTGTATAATTATTATATAGTAAATATTTATTTATTTATTTCTTTATTCCATACAAGATCTTACAATATAAGACATACAGTTCGTCATAAAAATAAAATAAAAGTTAACATAAATCTAGACTAAACTACAAATACACTCATTCAACAGGTAATATATAAATTAAGACAATGTAGAATTAATCTCGCACACACCCAAGCATACATACATAAAAAGCAGATACAATCAGCAATAATTTCTAAGATGAAAGAAAAATATTAAGAATAATGCCCTCAATATGCTTACGAAGAGAAACTGCAGCAGAAATATTCATTCAGATTGTAAAACGAATGTTGCAATAATAAATTTTTCAATTTATTTTTAAATGTTGTTTTATTTTTTATTTGTCTTAATTCTATAGACAGGTGGTTAAAAATTTTTATAGGAGCAATAACACAGCTGTTAGCAGTCCTAGTCATTCTGTGCTGGGGCAGTCTAAGTTCCTCCCTGTTCCGCAGGACATAATCAGTTTGCGCATCCCTAGCATATGTAAACCTAAATCCCTAGCATATGTAAACAAAAATTTGTCCAAACATCATCCTATGTGGAGATTTCAACAGACAGCTCAAAAAAATCTCATATAAACTACAAACTACTGAATAATATCCTGCTGTCGTTTGGTCTAAATAACTTTTGCGACAGTCCCACACGAGTCTTTACATCCGAAAGAGGCACAGCCATTTCTTCTATTGATTATATGATCACCAATATCTGTAAATTAAAAATTAAGTGTAATGTTACTGAACCCCATATCTCAGACCACCGTTTACTGGAACTTTACATTGAAACCAGCAATGAGACAGAGAAAACACCAAAGAAATATCAGACAATTCGAATATTAAAAGACAAAAATGTCACAGATTTTAAAGAAAAATTGAAGCATGAAAGCTGGGAAGGCATATATTCACTGGAGATCGACATAGCCTTTAAGAGCTTCATGGATACAATCTTGTGGCATTTTAACATAACATGCCCACGAAAAAGTGTAGAAAATAGAACAACATGCCAGAAAAGCACATGGATTACACCAGAACTGCTCAACCAAAAACAAGAAGTTAAAGATATATATGATCTCATGATCTCTACAATGTCCACCGACTTAAGAGAGCTATACAAAGAAAAAAGAAAAGCCTACAGAAAACAAATTATGCTGACCAAAAGGAACCACCACAAAAATATAATTGAAACAGCTACAAATCCTTCAAAAGCAGTATGGAATCTTATAAACTCGGAACTTGGCAAACAAAAGAGAAATAACATCGAAAATATCAAGATAAATGACGAAGTGATTACAGAAAAACAAAGGATAGCAGACTCATTTGCACCATCGCAACAAGAACAATCGAAAACCACTTTGGAAATAACACATCTTCTATTCCAACAATGGGCTTATACGTTGATCATACAATATTTTTATACCCAGTTACAACAGAAGAGGTAGAAAAAATAATAATGTCTCTAAAGAACAAAAAGTCTACTGGTTTTGATCACTTTCCAGCATCTCTCCTAAAGAATGCATGTGATGAGTTAAAGGAACCATTGCGGGTGATCTTAAATACTTCACTGAGTAGTGGAAAATTCCCAACCATGCTCAAATTAGCTATAGTAGTTCCAATCTTCAAAAAAGGGGATCATCAAAACATAGAAAATTATAGACCCATCTCACTCCTGAGTTGCTTCTCAAAAGTGTTCGAGCGTGCAATATACAATCGACTTCAAGCATTCTTGGTTAAATACAATATCCTCGGACCAGAACAGCATGGATTTCAACCAGAAAAGTCAACCGAGACCGCATCTCTTGAACTTGCAGATTTTGTCTATGGAGAGCTGGAACTCAACCGCTTTGTGGTGGCAATATTTTTTGGTCTATCTCGTGCCTTTGACACCATAAATTTGGAATTTATCTCTCAGAAACTAGACAGAATTGGCGTAAGAGGAACAGCAAACTCATTAATTATGTCATTCCTTACTGAGAGAAAACTTCTCGTAAAAGTAGAAGATCGGCTCTCTGGAGGACATGACTTGAATATTGGAGCTGCACAAGGATCTGTATTGGCGCCACTTTTATTTTTAATATATATAAATGATCTCCAAATACCAGACATGACTATCAAGTATGCTGACGACACTACAGCTCTTTTTTCAGCAGGAAGTGAACTAGAATTGAACAGAAGGATTGACCAGGTTTTGAATGACATGAATAAGTGGTGCTTCTCAAATCAACTCGTCCTAAACAAAAACAAAACTATCATGGTCCCCTTCTTCAAACTGAAACCAAGAGCAGCACTGAATGGAAGCGAGTCGCTAGCAAAATACTTGGGCAGCTACGTGGACTCAAAGTTATCGTGGGAAAATCAAATAGAACATGTTTCTAACAAACTGAGCACATCATACTATGCACTGCTGAAACTAAGGCAAGATGTTCCTATAACATCTCTACTAACAGCATATTATGGTATGGTACACCCACATCTTAGTTACAATATAATACTGTGGGGACAAGCTACTGACGTAAATCGGGTACTGGTAGCACAAAAACGAATTATTCGGCTAATATTTAATTTAAGACCTCTGGAGACATGTAGGACAGTGTTCAGATCACAAGAAATATTGACAGTGACATCAATTTACATATACAAATGTGCCCTCTATGTAAATATGAATAAAGAACGTTTTACAAGGAACTCTGAACTACATCGCTACCAAACCAGAAATAAAGATAACCTGGTTTTCCCAATTCACAAATCTGCTTTTTATGAAAAATCGCCAAGCTATGCATGTATAAGAATTTTCAATAGAATACCAGAACATATAAAAGAATGCAACTCACATCGCCAATTTAAAATAAAACTTAGGAAATATTTAACTCAGAAAGCATTTTACTCATTGAAAGAATTTTTTGATGATGCAGAAAATTAAGGATTGAAAAGTTTTTTCTCAAGAATATAGATAGATCTTATTTTATTCTTCTTTATATATGTGTATACATCTTGTGCTAGCTAGATAAATGATTATTATTATTATTATTATTATTATTAGTGTGCACATATATGGCACATTGCAAAATATATATAGAAACCTCTGTCAGCACCTTCAGTTCCTTAAAAAGATTATGGCAAGAGTGTGTCGGTCCCTTAAAACATATTGTTCGTATAATCTTTTTTTGAGCTATCATTATCTCATTAATTCTTGTCGCATTTCCCCAGCTGACAACTGCATAGCTAAGCAGGGAATGTGTATATGCAAAGTAATGTGACATAAGGATCTTTCTGTTTGTACAATGGCGGAGCCTCCAAAGTACAAATGTATTCAAAGACAATTTCTTAATTCCAGATGAACACCCAAGAATTTTGTTGAGTAATTTTGTGGAAAGCTTTTACCATCAATGTTTATTAAAAGAGAATAGTCAACAGTGCGTGTTGCAAACACCATTAACTCAGTTTTCATTGTATTTAAAGTCAGACCATTAGCTAGACTATAGTCATTAGTGAATTTGGCACAAGTTCTCACATCATCACACAGAGCAGGCACATTGTCAGCTGCGGAAATCAACGTCATATCATCTGCAAAAAGGATAACAATCCCACCAGGATTATTCAGTGTGACATCTCCAATAAAGACAAGAAACAGAAAAGGTCCCAAGATATACCTGTCTTTATGGTTAGATGGTCTGAGAAGGACTCCTGCCCCCTCACTCCCAATTTCACTATTTGTTTACGGTTACTGAGATATGAAGATATCCAGCTTAGAGGCGGTCCCCTCACTCCACAGCGTTCTAATTTTTCAAGAAGCAAATCATGGTCTACAAGGTCAAATGCACGGCTATAATCAAAAAAGAGCCGTGCTACAAGTTTCTTCTGATCCAACATACTTATTACATAGTTTACAGTTGCCAGCACAGCATCCGCAGTAGACCTACCCTTACAGAAACCATACTGGCTATCTGAAAGAAGTTTATGTTTATCAAAAAAATTTAAAATTCTGATATAAAATGCCTTTTCAAATATTTTTGAGAACTCCGGAAGCAACGCCACCGCCCTGTAGTTTTCTATCCTCTCCTTATTATTCTTTTTATAAATAGGTGTTATTATGGCACACTTGAGCTTTTATGGAAAAATACCTTCCAAAAAAGATATATTTATTAGGTCTGCAAGGACTGGGGCAATAATTTCAGCGATTGATTTTAGGAGTGAGCAGGGGATATATAATATCCACTACCTCACTATGTGTCACTGGTAAAAGCAGCATAGAGACACAGTTGATAGGACCATTCAATTTAGCCCCTGCTGTATTAGTTATCTTTAAGTTGTCAATAGAATTTACGAAGTAACTATTAAAAGCTTGTGCAGCAGTTTTGTGGTCTGACAGAATACTTCCATCAGTATTTTCAAATACATTAGGATAGTTGTGGAATGATTTCAGATTTACTTCCCTATTTATTATTTGCCAAGTGCACTTTGATTTATTATTAGAATTTAAATACAAGTCATCATAAAAAACTCTCTTGGTAGAACTCACCGTGTCTCTATGCTTCTTCAATCAAGTTCTATAGGACTGCTTCAACCTATCATCACTTGTAGACTTAACTATGCCATACAAATCCTTCAGCAACCTACTTTCATTAACAATATTTGCCGTTATCCAAGGTTTAGTGAGACTCTCAGAACTATTATCCAACTTAATTACCTCTAATGGAAAAGCTACATTTATTATTTCAGTAAATCTACTTAAAAATAATTCAAATTTAAAATTTATATTTCTATCCGTATATAAAACATGATGCCAATTCTGTTGGTGTAATAAATTCCCAAAGATACTTATTATCCTCCTTCTGAAATTTACGGAGATGAGTGAAGTTACAGTCCCTTGTTGCAGATATAAGTGTTTGAATACTCACAATTTGCATACTGTGATCAGATAATGGGCTATCAACAGTACTCATTTTAACATTACTGAGATTATAATTAAGAAATATATTATCAATCAAAGATTGTTTATCACCCTGTATGCGACTATTTTGAGAAGCAAATAAATTACAAAGAACATTTGCATTTTGGTCACTGACGAGAAGCAGGATTAAAATTTAAATTAAAATCACCACTAACAACTAAGTGGTTTTTACCATTAGAGATATTGTCCATCGCTAATTCAATATTAAACATAAAGTCTCTAATGCTTGCTGAAGGCGGCCTATAAAGGGATAGTACAGTAATGGACTTCTCACCTGCCACTTCTGTACAGGCATATTCAAAAGACTGGTCTGTGTGCAGAGTCCTGCACCTCCCCCACGCGAACCTTCTCTGCATGAGTACCCAGCTAGGTTGTATCCATTTAATTTAAGCAATTTTATTTCATCTGTCGTACACCAGGTTTCCGTTAGAGATACTATGTCTGGGAATCCTACCTCCATGAGTAATATATTTAAATCATCACACTTATTCCTCATACTGCGTATATTAAAATTTGCTATTCTCATAGATCCTGTTTTATTACCTAAAGACTTTTTGGAGGACCCCACTATGTGCTTGCTGTTGCCAGGGTCCTCTTCTGAAAAAACCTTTGCACATAACAACCTTCAGGCCAAATGTCCCATTCCAAGCATTACCAAATTTTTCCTGCTTAATAGAAACCTGAAAAGAGGCATACAACTCTGGATGTTTAGACTTGTGAGCCTCGCAAAGGACCTCAGGAAATTTGCCTTTTAAAAAGTTTTGAAGTTCACTGGCAGTTGTGTCAGGATGAAGTCTTGTTACATGTAACTTTATAAACTTTGGAACAGTCTGTATAGTTTTGTTGGCTGGATTTTTCGCCCACGACAAACCTCCGGGAACGCCTGTGAACTACAGTCTTCCATTCTCCTGGATTGTCGTTTTCTAATTTCTCTAAATTCTGAACCCTGTTCATTGTCGTAGTAGACAAAGCAGTCGCTATAGCAAGTTGAACATCATTTGGTTTTATTGTTGGTTTGTTGTTAAAATTTTTGGTATTTGGAATTGGTTTTTTGACGTTACCATGCTGATTGTCACCTAGGGATAAGCTGTTACCAGTTTTGGCAACACTGTCACTAGGCGTTCTTTTTAAGGAGCATGCAGGAATTATTTCAACAGCTAATTTAGAAGACTTGTCACAAGCGGGGCTATCTTCACGTATGTTATTTTTGTTTTGATTTTCTAACCTTTCAGAAATAAAATTAATTTTTTCCTTTAAAAGTATGCAATTTTCCAAGTAGCAGGTCGTATTTGTCTTCAGATGCTGCTAAAAGTTTCTTTAAAAAAGCTTATTTTCTGCAGCCAAAAGGTACTGCTTAATTCATCAGTCATAACCTCAGAATTATCGGGACTAAAAGTTTGGACTTCGTGGCGACATGGGGATGATTTTCCCGCCGCTGATTGAACCATACAGCTCGGATGAAAGGTCTGTTCACACTTATTACACTTAACAAAATTAACGACACTTTTATTGCAATGTTTACACGTACTTTTTAACAGCGATTTATCATCGCCCGCCATATTGTAATATCTTTTCAATTATCAATTCAATATAAGGTAGTTGTAAGCAAGCTTTGTCAGTAGAATTAAGTTTCTTGGACGATAAAGCATTTATAAAGTAAAGAACTTACTAAAATTAGTAAGAGTATGACCATCACCATCGAAACATGTTTCGATTAGAGAAGGAAAATGAATGCTATGTAAACGATATAAAGAAGCTAAATTAGACAGTATTTTCGGTTAATAAGGAAACGCGCGCCATTGAGACAAGCGATAGCGCAGATTGTGAAAAGTCTATCTAGAGTAGACGACAACTTTTAATTATCAATAATGAGATGGCTAGAGGTTCCATGACACTTTAGAAAAGGATCAGGATCTTTGATTTGATTTGTCAGTGGCGTACAAGGTTCCTGTTCAAGGAACTGGTATCTGAATGAATATCCTATAGTGCCAAATTAACAAAGGATGATTGTATTGTGTTTTTCTTTGGACCAAACAATGCTATTACAGGGATTTCGATTAAAACAGAACAAGTTGAACGTTTACTGAAAGCTTGTCTTAATACAAATCTCGTCGTTGTGGGCATTTCCCACTTGTTTTAAATAACTTCATTCGTGATGAAAATTTATTCTTAGAAGATGAACTTTCCCAGAAACAGATCAGCTTTATTCCCCTTACTATAACCACTCATGAACATCTTGTACATTACAATGAAAAGGCAGAGCTAATCAGCCTGACAAATGTTCAAACGCCACCACTGAGCCAATTTTTTTCATGTCCCTATTAATACAGCAACAACTCTAACACCAATTACAGATGCAACGTCAAAACTAAATGTATACTATCAGAACATTAGAGGACTATGGACAAAAACCTTTTAAATATTTTAAAATATTGCAGTGTCAAACTATGACTGTATTATTTTTCCAGAAACCTGGCTTAGCGATGACTTATTTTGAGGAGATAGAAATTATGTGGAGTTAAACTACGGGAGAGGATGTGGTGTCCTGGTTGTGTTAAAGGCCCACTTTAAATCAAAAATCTTACATGGTTTTATCTGCTCTACGTTTGAGGAAATTTGGGTTGTAAAATTAAACATTTTGACCTTTTGAGCTCAAATATAGTCAACAAGTCAAGTCAAAATATGCTTTATTGCCAATTAAAATCAATGTTGACAAAGCTGTTTCAATAAGAAACACAAAATACATTTAACAAAAATAATGCTAACTTGATAAAATTGAAATAAAGTACATACTTGTAAAAAAGAATACACTCAAAATTACAACAGTTTAAAATACATATTTGAAGTCAAATAGTTTAAAAATTAAAATAAATGTAGAGGAACAGAAAACGATATTTACAACTAAACACAAACAAAGAGCATCAATAAACATCTAAGATTTTACAAAGAACAAGACTATATATACATTTTAACAAGGAAATACAAACTGAAAAGCACTCTTAAGCAAAATTTTCTTGAAAAAATTCATTAACGTCATAAAAGGGCCGCACAATTAACAGTGATTGTAGTTTCCTTTCTAAACAACCTTTCATCCTTTATCTGCCGAATCCCAACAGGTAAGTGATTGAAAATTTTTTTGCCATTGTATATAATAGAGTTTTGGCACTGCGTAGAGGTAGGAACAGGGAGAGCAATATTATAGATTTGCCGAGTATTATGAACTGCTTAGCCGTCCCCTATAGTATGTTTGAATTTTCTGTGCATCAAACAAGCTGTTTCCAGTACAAAAAGACAAGGTAAAGTCAATATTTTTGTATCTAAAAAAACAGGGGCTTACATGAGTCTCTTACCCTTGCCTTACATAAGTACTTTATGGCTCTCTTTTGTAGCACAAATACTTGATTGAAAAGATGCCTTGAGCAGGCTCCCCAGAAGCAAATTCCATACCTCAGTTTATACTCAATCAGGGCAAAATATGCATTTCTGGTGGTTAAACCATCTAACTCGTTGCTAATAACCCTAATTGCATAGCAGTTAGATGATAATTTTGAACTAAGGTTATTTATGTGTTCTTCAAATTTTAGTTTATTATCAATCAAAATACCCAGGAATCTATTTACATTTAAATTGTTCAGAATTGAATTTTCGAGTGGTACATCATTCAATTCACATTTAAAGGACATAATACACGTTTTATTTACATTTAAAGTAATTCGATTTGCATCACACCAGTTTTTAATAAGAACAAGATCGAACTATTTTTTCATGTAGTTCCAATTAATCCGTACCATCCCACAATCTATTCCTACGTGTACATATTTTAAATCTACAGAAAAGTGCTTCATGATCTGAAATTCCTGAATTTACTATTTTACATTCTACATCATTAGCAAATAAATTACAACACATATAATCTAATAACGTTCCTGAATGCGAAGTGATTCACACTGAACACACAAAAATGTTTGCTTCTACTTTAGGGTGATACAAATTTTTCTTTTGTACCGGGCGACTTCGTATAAACTGGCACCCCACGTAACTTTTTTAATTTTTTGTCGTACAAAAAAAAAAATCTGCATTGTAATTGCCAGTAACTTTTCATATATACGAGGAACGACAAAAAGTACAATTTTTTTTAATGGAATGCCCTGTAAATTTTTGCCTAAATTGAAAGATCTTTTTTTTCTGATTCCAAATATATATAATATAAGTTGACATTTGGTTTAGCCGTTTTCGAGTTATTTAAGTTTAAAAATCAATTTTCATTATAGACTGTAAAATTACTGCTATAAAATATCAGCTTTTTGAGCAGTTGGCTATGGAAATAAACAATATAAACAAATGTTCTGACAAATGTCAAATTACTGCACACCTAGGCATTATAATAAAACAGCGAAGTAAAAATTGAATATAAACAACAATTTATTAACAATATATTTTACTGCAAAATACACAGATGAACCAAATAACACAAAACACATTAATCAGAATGAATATTTCCCCCCTGATTATCTACACATCCGTGATAAACGTTTCGCAAGTGCTGAACTGCGTTCTCTATAAAATGACCATTTCTTTCATTTAAATGTCTTATTTCCTGTGTAAATATGTGTTCCTGTAAAATATTTTATATCTTCAACGTTGTCCAGATCATGTTTATATATTTTGTTTTAAATATACCCCCCACAAAAAATTATTGATGGGAGTTAGATCTGGACTATTTGAAGGCAACGAAATAATTCCATTTCTTCCAATCCACTCGTTATAATTCTCATCCAAAAAAGTCGTCACGTACCACATGTGGTGGGGCACCGTCATGTTGAAAAATTAGGTTCATATACTGCCTTAACGGTAAGTTTTCTAGCATTTCCTGTAGATGAGTTTCCAGAAATTCTTGATATATTTGTCCAGTTACTGTTCCTTCGAAAAAATAGGGCCCTATTACCCTATTCTTCAGCAGGCCGCACCACACATTAACTGTTCTCCTACCTTGAAATTGAAATTCCCTTGTGAATTGGGGATAATCTTGTGCCCAGTGACGAAAATTTTGTCGATTTGGTAATCCACTAGTTGAAAAGCTTGACTCATCGGTACATAATATATTTTTAAAAAAGTTTCTTTCGTTATTTATTCTATTTAACATAAAGTTGCAGAAATTGATTCCTTGATTCTTATACCTTTAAGTTAATTTTTGAACAGTATGATATTTATAGGGCCTAAATCCATATTTCTTTAAAACCTTCCTAATATATTCACGTGAAGTTCTTTTTACTCCGTAACGGGACCGCATTTCCTTGGAAGTCGTTCGCAGTGACTGACTCGGATTTTCTACGTGATGCAAAGCAATATTTAAATCGTGATTTTCCGTATTATTGTTTAATTCCCTCTTCTTTCTTTGCAAATCTGACGTTCTAAATTTGGCGAAAATATTCTGGATTGTCGATCTTGAGGGAATCGAACCATCGGGATGATTTGCAATGTAAGCACGTCACGTTGCAGAAGCATTATAATTATTTTCAGCATACAAACAAACAATTTCTCGTTTTCCTGCCACAGAATAAACCATTTAAATAAATATATCAAAAGAATTGATTTAGTTCTATTAACAGTGATTTAAATGTCAAAGTCATTTCAGAAACATTTGTTGATATTGTTTATTTCCATAGCCAACTGCTCAAAAAGCTGTTATTTTATAGCCAGTAATTTTACAGTCTATAATGAAAATTGATTTTTAAACTTAAATAACTCGAAAACGGCTAAACCAAATGTCGACTTGTATATTATATATATATATTTGGAATCAGAAAAAAAAGATCTTTCATTTTAGGCAAAAATTTACAGGGCATTCCATTAAAGAAAATTGTACTTTTTGTCGTTCCTCGTATATATGAAAAGTTACTGGGAATTACAATGCAGATTTATAACGTAAAAAAAATCCTCTGTATGTCAGTATTTTTATTTCGATTATCTATCTCACGACTTGCTAATTCAGGAACTTTCTCTATAAAAGTTTGACACCAGTGGCCTAAACCTGATTGATAATTACACTAGTATATGCATGAAAATGCAAGAATAAGCTGAACAGGTAGTCACACGTTTGTTTACAATCTTCCCACTTTCACCTTCAATTCATTTTTATTAGTCTGGAATTTTTTCATGTGTTCTGTGCTACTTTCTATTAGTGGGATCATCTGTAAATGAAACCAATATTTTTTGTACCTGCATATCTTGGTAAATGGAATACCTCCATAAGTGAGAAAAATTATTGGTTCTTTGAGATTTTTACTGATACAATGTTTTCATCATTTTTCTTATTAAATCCTAAATATCCCAAAAATGACCAGAGATACGAGTAAATCTGTGTTATATAAAAATTATATTGTGTCCATAAAATGTCATAAATCTTATTATATCAAACTAACATTAACTGCAAAATTTTGGGAAGGTCATTGACCCTTTGACTTCACAGAGAAGCTGCTACTAAATACTAGACTTACTTTTTGGAGGTATCCTCTTCATTGTCACTCTTTAAATTGAGTTCCTCACATTTTATAAAATATTCATTGAAACATTCTTCACCAAAATTTTCTTCTTTAACACCAATATACTCAGAATGGCTTTCTTTATTAATACATGATTTACTTTCATTCTTTTCCTTGAAATCCCTACAACATAAGAAAACCGTCCAGTATCACATACATAATAAGACAGAGAACACAATAAGAAGAGAAAATAAGAGTTATGAACTGTTTTCATTTTTAAATATTGAAGGAAAGTTCTATAAGAACCAAAAAAGTAATTTTACACCACAGAACTATAAAGGATTAAAAAGAAGATCTAATTCTTTCAAATATTTCTTACTATACTTTTCCCCTTTAACATTTATTTATTTTTATATTGTTATGCTACAATCCGCAATAAAAAAATACTATCATCTCAGCAGGATATCTTAGTATCTACAGTATGCTTAAAGGGCACCTAGGGCTACAATGTGCCAGATATAGGAATAAATGAGGTATATATAACTACAGCAAAATATCACAAAGGCCAACACTAAAAGAGGAAACAAACAAAAACTACAATTATAAAATTTTACATAAGGTAAAAATACAATATCAAAGCCAAGGTTATTAATTTGAGCAGAATCCAACATCAGTATGTTTCCCAGATATTTGAAAATAGTTTTCTGTTCACGTCCAAGGAGATAATTACTTAACCAATTAAGAGTGTGGTCATTTATACCATAGTATTTGAGTTTTGCCAGAAGACATTCAAAGCTAACAAAGTCAAGGTCCTCTGATATATCTAAACATGTCAGGGAGATCAGCTTCCAAACATCCAAAGTGATCAGACATTCATCAACAAGATGGCTCAGAGCACTAACAGTTCCAAACCCCTTGTGTAAACTCCACTGAATTTTTAGGAGAATTCATCCAAATAATCACAGAGCTGTACATGCAAGACTTCTTCAGCAACATTTAAAGGGACACAGGGGAGACTAATAGGTCTAGGATTGTTTAGGCAACTTATTGGCACGGAAGGATCTTTCGGAGAAAGCTTCACACAAGGGACATTTGCCAGATACGTTGATAATGTGGGTTAATGGGCTTGATGAGGGGATGTTCAACATATTTGTCGCATTTGACCTAGTCTTATAACTATAAGAGACAATCCAATTGAAGCTTCTCATGAGAATGCACAAAACCACCAATTGCAAGAACATATAGGTTCTTAAATTGCACAATTCTTTTGAATATAGCATTTTGACGCATATAGTTTTGGTTTCTTAAGTATCACCTTTATAATTTAGTTATGTACGATTCTCAGTGGCTCAAAATTATTGTTACACATCCCTCCCCACACAAAAATACCATATCTCAGTAAGGGCTCAGCAATTTATAAATGTTGGATTTTCTCGGACAGGTAAAACACATGCTGATCCCATTTCAAATGGTGATCTATCATTATTCCTAAATACTTTATACAGCTGGTTTCTTTAAGTGGCGCAACAATATTATCAATAAAGATTTCACTAAAGTCAGGTCTATTTGCTGACATTATAGAAAACTCAATATAATTCGATTTTTTTTATATTTGTAGTAAGTTTAAAATAATCTAGAAAATGTTTAATTTTAATAAAACCAGACCTCAGTATATCCCTTACTAACTGCCAACTTTTATCACAGAAAAATATCACAGTATATCTGCATAAGCAAATATTTTCCCTCCTACATCTAGATTACATAGGGAGTTAACGTAGGTATTAACATGAATTGGTCCAAGCACTGTACCTTGTAACATCTCCAATCTTAGTGGGCTGTATATGATCTGAAAGGTAATTCTTAAAGACATCCAACACCATGACCCTACTCCACACTCCCCCAAGACTTGCAAAAGTATTGGGTGGGACACCATGTCTTGGGGGCAGTCATGTTGAGAAACTTGCATGTCAAAAATTACATACCTTATTAGAAGATTATCTGAGAATGTCTTAACAACCATTCTGATGGCAGCATATCATGGCTATTTCTCTTCCAGCATATTGTATGCAATATTGAACTGGGATCACTCAGCACATGCAAAAAAATATTTGGGTTGCAGAGAAGGTGTGTCTTCCGTGATTGTTATCGCCATTGTTTTTCAGAACTACACATTCTTTTCTTTTCATTTTGCTGTTTGACTTACAACAAACAGAATGAAAAAAACTTTACAACATATAGTTCTGTATATTCCTATTCCACCCGTAACAGTGCTAATATTGTACCTGGTTTCCACAGACTTGGGAGAACTCAGGGTGCTGACTATTATGGTGCAAAATTTTATAATGTTCTGCCTTTGCACATCAGGTGACTTGAAGAAAAACTATTTTGTGGAAGGATCCAAGATTATTTGAAAGGCAAGTCATTTTACTCTTTTGAGGAATATCTCTATAATAACTTTGATGACCTCGTTTAGTTCTAGGAATTCTATAATTGTTACTATTATTTTATTTATTTATTTATTTATTTATCAATATTAAATGCAATTTTATTTAAAAGAACTTAAACAACACTTTTACATTTGAACTGTTTGTTGTTTTCTTGTACTGAGTTTGCTTAATTTATCTGTATTACGCGGTTGTACATGTTATATTGAGGTCTTTGTACTGTACTTTTTTTTATTGTAGTAATTGTTTTATATTTTATAATTACTTTTTTACATTTTATAATTGTTCTTTCATCTGTGACGTGTAAAAACACTTTAGTGTAACTATTACCAATAGTTGTAAAACCCATAAAAGTCTTGGTCTTATGTCAAATGGTTTTGCAAGATCCAAGAACAACGCAATGCATGTATTTCCATCATTCAGACCATGTGTTATTTCTGAAATTAACTTATATATGGCATCTGTTGTACTACGACCCTGAACAAACCCAACCTGGTTTTTGGATAAAACATCATTCGAAATAAAGAAGTTCATTAGCCCATCTCGAAGACACTTTTCGAAAATTTTTGCAAGATTGAACATAACACTTATTGGTCTATAGTTGCCTCTATCATCCTAAACACCTGCTTTATGTATTGGGGTAACAATCGATATCTTAAAAGCTGCAAGAACTTACCTTTAACTTTAAAGATAAGATTTAAAATATGTACAAGGGGCTCAGCAAGATATATTATCAATACCTGGACAGCATTTATTTTTTAGACTACCAAAATGACATATAATTTCAGTTTTGTTTGTGAGCTTTAAGTACATAGATCAGAGAGGGTTGTTTTGCTTATGTAACGGACTAGAAAGTCTTTTTATTGCAGAGTTATTTTCTGCGTTTTCTTCTACATTTATCAATAGAGTGACTCGAATTATTGTGAGGTTGTTTTTAAAATTCAGTCACCACAGTTTGGTTTTGACATCTCTGGTAACCACATCAGGAATCAGATTACCTACCTCTCCCTGTTGCTCACTATTATTATCTTTCTTGAATATTTCTGTACAATCATTGTTTAAGAACACAGCATTTGGACCCTCGTGTTCCAAAAGTTTAATTTTTTCAAGGAACAGGCTGTTATTTTCCTTTAAAATGTTGTTTCAGAGACCAACGCTTTGAAGTAGTAGTTTTCACTTTCCAAACTTGAAGTATTAGTTGTGTGGGATGGGCCTGCAGGTTGTGTTTTTGTCAGTTTAATGTCATTCAAATATTTCATTTTTTCAACTTATATTTCCTCAATTTTTTCATTACGATTAATATTTTCTATTTTTTTATATCTTTTTGAAATTTTTCACTTTTTTTCTTTGCAAATTCTTTTATCTTTTTTGCTTCTTTTGTTAAGTTGGGTGATATTTTTTGTTATCAATTTGTTTTCTGTAGGCTTAAACAATTTTATTAGTTTTTCTTCTATCATTTTTAATGTCTTCAATCCTCCTATTTTCCCTCCTAGTTTTTATTCTTAACATTTAATTTTTCTTTTTTGTCCATCTAGAGTTTTCTTCTAATATAAAATATAGAGACGTGATCAAATTTCCAAAGCCCAAAGATAAATCGAGCACATGAATTCTAGGCCCTCCGGTGTAGTTCTTTTCCGGAACGCATACATAATTTCCATAAACCTCCGCACCATAATTAAACAAGGACAATACAAAAGAGTCACATACCATTATTTAAATGTTTGTATCATATTATAAGTAGTAAGAGGTTCCCCAGATCTCTAAATGCTCTAATATATAGATAATATAACTATGTGGGACTCTATCAAATGCCTTCTCAAAATCCAGGTAAATGACATCATTTGGCAAGCCTTGATTATGATTTTTTTTTCACTCATTAATACACTTTAGCAGATTTGTCATGCCTTTCAGGATAATTTTTTTTCTTAAAACATTGCATGTAAGGCTATTGAGACATTCCCTGGAGTGAAAATGACAGTATCGAGTGATCGAATCAGGGATGATAAATTATTGTCCTAATCATTTTACCATTAAGTTTCTTGAACAAATCAATTTTGGTTTTAGCAAGTACCACCATGTGATCACTAAAGTCTATTGGTAAATCACAGTTTTCAGTAATCATATTTAAGTAACCATCCAGGAATTCCCAATCAGGTTTATTTGATCTCAGCAACGTCAGATTCTTCAAATCACTGCCTAGATAATTCAAATCTCCAAAAACAAAACGTTATTTGAATAATCGCCCCTCTATAACCAAAATAAGTTCTGTGCCAACTTCTATTAGTGGGATAACCTGTAAATGAAACCAATATTTTGTCTTTTTGTATCTGGGTAATGGAATACATCCTTAAATGAAAAAAATTATTGTTTTTTTTAGATATCAGTTATCCGGGTATCAACATTTTCATCATTTTTCTTATTAAATCCAAAATATCTCAAAAATGACCAGAGATAAGAGTAAATCCATGTTATATAAAAATGTTTATAATCGAAAGTATATAATAAATACAGGCTGTTTCTTTTAAGATTACAAATTTCTGGTATTTTACGTCTATAATTGATTTGAACCTATATCGCATTGAAGAATTTGAAAAAAATTGTATGCTTAGCTTTCTATTTATGGCAAAAGTACCATGGTGTAGATAAAATAGGCGTTCAAGTACTGTCTAAAAGTTAAAAAATTCGTTCTACCTATCTGAATATACAGAAACGAATATTTGACTTGGACTTGGGAAGTGAGCTAGTGAGGAAAATTATATTGTGATGCACAAGATATCATAACTCTTATTATATAAAACTAATAACTGTAAAATTTTGAGAAGGTCAGTGACCATTTAACTTCAACGAGAAATACTAAACTTACTTTTTGGAGGTATCCTCTTCTTTGTCACTTTTTACATTGAGTTCCTCACATTTTATAAAATATTCATTGAAACATTCGTCACTAAAATTTTCTTCTTTAACACCAATATGGTCAGAATGGCTTTCTTTATTAATACATGATTTACTCTCATTATTTTCCTCAAAGTCACTATAACATAAAAAAACCATCCAGTATCTCATACATAATATGACAGAGAACACAATAAGAAGAGAAAACAAGAGTTATGAACATTTTTAATTTTCAAATATTGCAGGAAAGTTCCAAGAATCAAAAAAGTAATTTTAAATTATAAGGGACAGGAAACACCACAGAACTATAAAGGAATAAAAAGAGGATCTCATTCTTTAAAATATTTCTTACTATACTTTTCCTCTTTAACATTTATTTATTTTTATACTATTACACTACAAACCCGCAATAAAAGAATACTATCATCTAAGCAGGATATCTTAGTATCTACAGTATGTTTAAAGGGCACCTAGGGCTATAATGTGCCAGATATAGGATAAATTAGGTATATATAAATACAGTGACCTTTGCAAAATAACACAATGACCAAAATTAAAAGAGGAAACAAACAAAAACTATAATGAGAAAATTTTACATAAGGTAAAAATATAATATCAAACCGAAGGTTATTAGTTTGAACAGAATCCAATATCAGTTTTCCGCATACTTAAGAATACTTTTCTGTTTATGTCCAGGGAGATAGTTGCTTAACCAATTGAGAGTGTGGCTATTTATGCCATAGTATTTGAGTTTTCCCAGAAGACATTCAAAGCTAACAGAGTCAAAGGCCTTTGATATATGAAGATGTGTTTCTTTATAAAGTCATCACATACTATAAAGGGACATGTTTATAATGGTGTTGATATCAATCAGCTTGTAGAGAGGGTATTTTTATTAACTTTTGATTTAACTGAAAAAGATACAATTGTTGCCTGCTTTAATTTAAAATTTTCATCTCCTAACATAACTAATATTAAAAAGATCCTTTCTTTAGGTAAAATAACAGATTTAATAATGCTTGTGTGATGTGATTTGAATAGATATTCACATATTAAGTTTTATCATATAAATGAGTTTATAGATAATAATGCTAAAAACAATTGTAGCATATGATGAATTTCAAATTTGTGTATTAACTTGAGATATGGGCACTCAATTCAATTTTTGAGCAAACTTCTTGCTTTGTATGTAGACACTAATGAAATATTCTGTAATAATAAAATAGTTTTAAAATCAGTTCCTATTGCTGTAGAAGGCAGTTCAGTAGAGAATATTGATATCTGTGATGACAACACTTTAGAATTAGTAGTGACTAAAGAGCAATCAATTTCTCTTCAATAACTAAGTAATACTAGCACTAATCTGATCTGATGGTCCAGCACCGTGTTATGGAAAAAGAAAAATAAGGTAACAAAGTCAATGCTTCTTTTTTTAGAAGCTTCCAAATTATTTTAATAAACTCACAAAGTCTACTTTCAAGATTTAATGACATACACAGTTTTTTATTAGATTTCTGTTCATTAATTGCATGTTTTACAGAGTGGATCTTGTGAATCAGAACCCCTTTTGCTAATGACGTGACTGTGGCTGTATATGCTAATACACTGGCAGGTTCCATGGTGGCCAAAGAGAGAGCTGAAAGTTGGTTCAACAGCAATAAGCTAATGTTGAACAAGCAAAAAATATCAAGAATGCTGTTTTCCATAAGGCATCTGGGTGATATAAACTTCAATACTGCAGACACAAGATGCTTGGGGTCCATGTCGAGTGTTGCTTAAAATGAGATATCTACTTATTGTACTAAGAACAGCTTATTATGTAACCTTCCACTCTCATCTTTCATTTGCAATATTTTCCTGGGGGCAAGCAGCTAATGCTCATAGACTTTTTAGTTTACAGCGAAAGGCTGAATGGTTTGGAATTTTACAGAAAATTGCAGGGAGGCTTTTCGAAGTACCAAAGGGCTCATTATTCCCTTCTTGTACCTGAGAGTCTACGTAAGTTAAAAAATATACAGATTTGGTTGTCACTTACCAGGAACTACACCAGTATGATATGAGCATTGGGGTGGTGTTGTGTCTATCTACTGGCGATTAAGGAGGTCTGAAGCATGGGAGATATAATTCTTCAATATTATCATTTTTACATTTTAAAAAAAGTATCAAGAAAATATTAACCCAAAACTGTTTTTATTCTTTTAATGAGTACCTGTCTCTTAATTTTAATATGTTGTAATGTTTTAGGGTCAATGGTAATTTAATAATTAACAATTTTTCTGTCATAATGTTCAGACCAGTTCCAGATAATATAATTTCCTCCAAATGAAAATATAATTGCGACACTTACCGAATATGATAAAAATTGTCCTTATCTTCGCTATCTACAACAGCATTTAATTGATTAAACTTTAACTTCTTAGTAAACATAATATATGCTTTTTTGTTTCTGTAGTTTTTCAGCGACCACCGACTTATTTTCGTATACTGTGCACCAACCTCAAACATTTTTCAATTTCAATCTATGTTTTTGGCACTGCACTTCGCAACTTGCCAGATTGCTCTTCGCCCGGGGCTTATTTAGAGCTGGAGCGATCCTTCCAGATAATTTACACCTTATTCTGGTTTGGGACGTTGTCGGTGGGATGTCCGGATGGCGAGCTCTGAGCTCCCGGTCACCCCGTGTATTTCAATATCTTTAAATTTATCTTTCTTAATAAACTCTTCTAATGCATCTTGGCTTCCACTAGATGCCCCTTGAGAGTACTACTGGTCTCACGAGATAACATTTTCTTTCAAGCTATCTCCTTACCCCTCCCACTCCTACCGCATAGGGGATATTACGCTAATATTCTATGTAGAACTGCGGCAGACGAACGGGATAGAATACAGTAACAACTAGGCCTCACACGTTCACAGCGTCTGCTCCCTTTCTAGCGGGGTCGTTAGTTTCCACTCTGAGCGTTTGAGCCTCCCGTTTCCCCCCGAAATAAAGCAGCAAAACCGAACACGTGGAACCACTTATGTTAATGATCCAGAGGTCTGCCTTCGACAGGCGAACCGGAAGACTCAAAAATTCTTTATTTATTCCATTCTTCG
The DNA here is from genome assembly GCA_030620095.1 of Kuschelorhynchus macadamiae. Classification (NCBI taxonomy): domain Eukaryota; kingdom Metazoa; phylum Arthropoda; class Insecta; order Coleoptera; family Curculionidae; genus Kuschelorhynchus; species Kuschelorhynchus macadamiae. The sequence continues at coordinate 106,262 of JAUTXW010001850.1, forward strand.
ATTTTTTTACGGGCTTGGGGTGCTAGAGCTATACGGCCAAGACATATTATAACGGATGTCCGGATGGCCAACTCTTAAACTCCCGGTACGCAATGTTTATTTCAGAAATCTTTTTGATTATTCTTCTGTTAAAAATTTTCTGTCTTCTGTAGCTCTCGGTTTGTAGCTATGTAGAACTGGGCAGACGAAAAGGATAGAATTCAGGAATAACTAAGCTTCACGTTAAGAGCGTCTGCAGCCTTTTTAACACCCCTCCCCCTCCACCCGAACCAAAGCGGCTAAACCGAATACGTGGAATCACTTATATTAAAAACAGAGATCTTCCTTGAACGAGCCGGTTCGGAAAGGACAACACATATATAATTATAGGTCAAAAAAAAACTAAAATAAAGTCGCGTAGGCAGGGATGGAATACAGGATATTTGCACTGCATATCGGGTATCCTAACCGCGAGCTAGCTCGGCTCAGACAGCAGTCTAGCTCATCGGTTGGTTCTATTTCCGTCACGCAGTGCCCTTTTTTTCTATTTTTTTTTTGACGTTTAGTGACTTTCCATTTTATTCGTGATATTTTTACAAATTTACCCACTTAAATTTTAGTATAATACTTTTCAAAAGTTTGCATTAAGGTCGTATCACGTTTCCAAACCTGGTTAAACAATCCAATTGACAGCCGTTTCTGAAAAAGCCTTTGAAAACGGAACACCCGTCAAATAATTGACAGTTCAGACAACCCAAAGCCTTGCCGGCAATCAACAAAATCCATCGGTTGTTCTGGTGACACCGTTGACAGTTTTGAGATAATCGATGGATACGGAACATGAAACCATTGGAAACGTAATACGGCTAAAAATAACTTGCGACACTTTTGATTAGAGATGCAGAGTTTCAGTACTTTTGAATACCCGTTACTAATCGTTTCTCGAGTATCTAGTAATCATTTATTGTATTCGTTACTTTAATTACTGTCGTTAAAATCATTACGTATATCTATGTAGTGGTACGGATTACGAAAATGGTAATATAGATTCTTTTAAATTAATAAACTTTAAAAAACTAGTATAAACACAAACGGTGTCACTTTTTAAAGGTAATAGGGAATATTTTCTTATTCAAAATAATATAAGTTATTACCTTGTTCGATTAAATTAAACAAATTGATTTCAACAAACTACTGAGAACTAAAATACTAAATATTAGTATATTTAAAATTTCACAGAATGTTTAAAAAATCGTAATGAAATGAGCTATAAAAAATATTATTATTAGAGATGTAAAAAAATCGGTACATTTATTTTACCCGGAACTTCCCTCGTTATGAATCTTTTCTTTTATTAGGAACAGTAAAGTGTCATTTATTATACTGTATTTTCAAACATTTTTATTGTACACCATTTTGTTGCACCATATCCGAACCGTTTCAAAATTATCCAGTTTCTACATTTAATTTTTTTGGGCATGAATTAAAATAAATTGAATAAGTAGTTTTAACACTGATTTTTTAAGACCACCATTTTGTATCGTCAAGTTAAATTCGTACCAATTAATCTTTGCATCACACTCAATTTTACTGCAAGATATAAAGTCAATTAAATAAGATTTTTTACACCTATTTCTTATACATTTCATTTGGCCGCAATTTTGTTTCGCCATCTTGAATTCGATCACAATTTTACCAGTTTATGTCTATATCACAATTAATGGATGCCCAAAATTTAAAATAAATCTATTAAGTAGTTCTTTTCTGACTAAATTTTTAAATAATTTATTAAGCCGCCTTTTTGTTTCAGTGTTGTCTTTGTTTTATCACTACGCAATTTTTAAATGCAGCCCCAGTACAGTTTCCCGAAGACAAAGCAAAAATAAAATTAATATTGAACTTGACAAGAAGCGGCAAAAAATGGAATGCATCGGCTAATCCACTTCTCTTGTCGTGTTAATATTTTCTATATCGATGTCGACATGTCGGCCGCATGTCTATCGGTATCGGTATTAGTACAATATCCGCATTTGAGTCATCAGACTACCGGAAGTAATCAAAGTATTCAATGTAACGATTTCATTTTGAAGTGCTATTCGTTACCGAATACCGACAAGTAACGAGTACTGAAGGTTCCGAATAGTTACTTTTTCAACATTTCTACTTTTGATAGGGTTTAAGCTCGACAATATTGAGGCATTTGTGGTTGAGCTAGTTGGTAAGTCGTAACTTATATCAAAGTGCAAAATTGAGTGAAAAAGTGAAGAAACCGAGATCTTTTTTGTAAATAATAAAAAAAAGAACAAACCTCATACTATGCTTATTAAACCGTTATTATACAATTAACTAGGACCTCGTTGTTAGTTGGTCTAGA